>MU223908.1:981371-999474 GCA_018584345.1 Thuja plicata
ATGACAGGTGACAAAGATAGATTTGTTCATTTGGAAAAATACAAAGGTGGTATGGTTAGATTTGGAGATAACACTCCTAAACCTATCATAGGCAGAGGTTCTATCACTTTGGATGGAAAGAACAAAATAGATGATGTTCTATATGTTGATGGAGTACATCATAACTTGCTGAGTGTTGGATAGCTACTTGACAAAGGTTATCATTTGGAGTTCAAAGAAAAAAAATGCATCATTAACAACAAGGAAGGAGACATGATTGCATCAGACTCTAAAAAAAAAGGTAATGTTTTTCAGCTCAATTCTGATGTAATTTGTTTTGTTGCAAAGGTGGATGATAGTTGGCTATGGCATAAGAGACTATGTCATATCAATTTTGATAACATAGTAAAGATCAATAATGTCAAGGCAGTTAGAGACCTACCAAGTATTGCAAGACCAGTTGACACAGTATGTAGGGAATGTGTTATGGGTAAGCATGTAAGGAGTTCTTTCAGAAGCAAGCAAAACTCAGCTGAAAACAAATTGGACTTGGTACACATAGACTTATGTGGTCCTACTCAAACAAGATCATATTATAGAGAAAGGTATTTCATTTTGTTTGTTGATGATTTTTCTAGGATGATGTGGGTTGAATTCTTAAGGGAGAAATTGAAGCCTTTGAAAAGTTTAAAATATTCAAAGCTAAAGTTGAGAATGAATCTAGATTAAAACTGAAATGTCTGAGATCAGATAGAGGAGGAGAGTTCACCTCTGATCAGTTTTATGATTATTGTGAAGAACATGGTATTAAAAGATAGTTGAGTTCACCTATAAAACCTTAGTAGAATGGGATTGCAGAAAGGAGGAACATGATCATACTTGATACAACGCACACTATGATTATTGAAGGAAAAGTTGCACACACCTATTGGAGAGATACAGTGAACACAGTAGTATATACTATCAATAGAACTCAATTGAGGCCAGGCACAGATAAGACACCCTATAAAATTTGGTTTGAAAATGTACCTACAATAAAGTATTTCATAATATTTGGTAGCAAGTGCTACATCAAGAGAGATGATGGTGTTGGTAAGTTTGATGCTAGAAGTGATGAAGGTATTTTCCTTGGTTATTCTACTAAAAGCCAAGCGTATATATGTTTCAATTTGAGATTAAAGAAGATAATTGAAAGCACACATGTTAATATTGATGAAAATTTTATGGTTCAAGAGAGGTGCTATGAATATGCACCTATGATTGAAGATGAACCCAGGCCTAGCAGCAAAGATATAGTTATTGCAGAAATGTTTGATTGCATTGATGTCTCATGCAATGAACCTGAATCAAGCAAAGAAGAATCATAGATTACAGAAGAAGAAGACACACCTAAGGTTCCAAAATTCACATCCAGATACCACTCTAAAGATGACATCATTGGAGATCAGAGCAGCACTGTTTTGACCAGATCAAAAGCAAAAGGTCTAGAAATGGATGAAGAGGTATGTTTACTTTCATAGATTTAACCTTTAAGTGTTGAAGATGCTTGTAATGATTCTAATTGGAAGAATGCAATGAAAGAAGAATTAGATTAGATAATTAAAAATGATACACGGGAATTGGTCCCTAGACCCAATGAGAAAAATGTGATTGGAACAAAGTGGGTATTCAGAAACAAGATGAATGAAGATGGTACAGTAGTAAGAAAAAAAGCAAGATTGGTATGCAAAGGATATGTGCATAGAGAATGAATAGACTACATTGATACATTTGCCCCTGTGAGAAGACTAGAAGCCATTAAATTTATTTTGGCATATGCAACATTCAAAGACTTTAAATTTTATCAAATGGATGTAAAATCAGCTTTTCTGAATGGTGATTTGAATGAAGAAGTCTACATTGAACAGCCTGAAGTATTTAGTCTTTTAGATGAACCAGACATGGTATGCAAATTGAAGAAAGCACTCTATGGTCTTAAACAAGCCCTAAGAGCTTGGTATGAGAGACTTGATGGTTATCTTACCAAGATTGGATTCAAGAAAGGAGCAATAGATTATAACCTATTCACAAGGGAGAAACCTGATGGACTACTATTAGTTGTCTTATTTGTTGATGACATTATCTTTGGAGGCAATGACAAGCTCAGTACAACATTTGCAAAAGAAATGCAGAATGAATTCGAAATGAGTATGATTGGTCCTATAAAATACTTTTTGGGACTGAATGTAAAACAAAAAAATAAAGGTATATTCATTAATCAATCAAAATATGTGAAGGAAATATTGAAGACCTTCCAAATGGAAGACTGTAAGCCAGTATGCACTCCCATGATAACAGGAAGCAAGCTTTCAAAGGATGATGATTCCACAGTAGTTGATAAAACATTATACAAATCTATGACTGGTAAACTCATTTACCTAACTCAATCTAGACCTGACATATCTAATGCAGTTGGCATTGTTGGAAAATTTGTAGCTAAACCCAAGCAGAGTCACCTAATGGAAATCAAGAGGATATTCAGATATCTAAAGGGAACTATAGACTATGGTTTATGGTATCCTAAATTAGAGAATGTAAAGCTTCATGTGTATACAGATGAAAATTGGGTAGGTTGTATTGATGACAGGAAGAACACTTTAGGAGGAGCAGTATTCCTTGGAGACAAGTTGGTTTATTGGATAAGCAAGAAGTAGAACTATATTTCTCAGTCAACAACAAAAGCTGAATATGTTGCAGCAGCACTAAATTGTTCAACCATGGTTTGGATCAAGTAGATGGTTAAATACTTTGGTATTCAAGTTGATTATCCTATTGTTATTCATTGTGATAATACTAGCACTATCAACATTTCTAAGAACCCTATGATGCACACAAAGAAAAAACACATAGAGATCAAGTACCATTTCTTAAGAGAAAAGGTTGCAGTCAAAGAAGTTAAATTGGACTATGTGAACACCAAAGAATAGTTGGTAGATATTTTCACAAACCGTTATCAAAGGATACTTTTGAGTATCTCAGGGAGAATTTGGGAGTAATTCCCTCTCCTGAGTTTGTTTAGAAGAAGTAGAAATAACATCAGTCATTAAGTGACTTATGAATGGTTGAGTACTCTACTCCTAGAGTAGAACCTATGCCTAAAGATCTATGGCGCCCTTTTCCATTGATGTCAAAGGGGGAGTATATAGTAAGGGGGAGTATGTACTAAGGGGGAGCATATACTCTGGGTGATTATATACATGGAACAAAAACACAAACAGAGGAACTGATGTAGTTTAGAGAAATCTATGATGAGGATATTGAGAAGATTGTAAAAGAAAGAGGACACCATGAATAGAGGATGCTTTTGATATCATATGTTTCCATCAATGTCAAAGGGGGAGATTGTTGGAGATTTGATTCTAAGCAGTTGATTGATTGTATGTATGTCATTGATGACAACATATAATACATAGTAGTAATTCTATATGTACTTATCAAAATGATGATATGAAGACTTGCGTGGATAGATACATGTTGTTGACATGTTTATTATGTTATGTTCATGTTGGTAAATAGATTTTTCTTTTGAATGTAACTCTAAAATACCCAAAAATATTTAAGAACAATTGAATACAACAGTTGGGAAATAGTTACTTGAAAACCTATTTTCCCTCTAAATTAGAAGGTACATCTCCCTTATATGAATAATATTCAATGAATTTTAATCTTTCCTAATCTAACAGGGGTATACTCTTAACCTAAGAGCAGGAGAGGTAAACCAAGCTAAGTCTAGATAGAAAATAGCTCAGGCAAAGTAAATACAATTCTAAATCTAGCCAATTCTGAGATCTTATCAATCAGATTAACTCCCAAAACTAGTGATGCATGGATAATTAATAAAAATGCAGATGCAAGACTGAAGGTTAACAATGTAATGATATGTAGTCGATCTATATCATAAGAACATTCCCAAAACTTAGAATAGCAAATGATTTTCCCTTTAATTAGCCATATCAAATCATAATACAGAATTCTGGTTCAAATACAGATTACAAATCTAACTCAAAAGAGATGTTCAAATTCAACAGAAAGATAAATGAAATGCAATGGAATAGTTAAAGAAATGGCATGCAGACACACACAATTGACTCAGCAACAATGCTATCCTTCACACCAAAATTTAGCCGACCTTTGTATTGATTTTGGGAATAATACATATAGAGTTCCAGATTGGACCGTTACAAAAAGGGGTAACCAAAATGGCTCAACTTCCCCAACCAAAAATGATAACCAAAGGTTTATCTGTAACAAAACTCAACAAAAATAGCATAACGGGGAAAATATCTAAGATTTAGTTTCCATCCCCTTATCTACTTTGGCCCTATAGGTGATTACAACAGTGATTGCTTGGATGAGTTCTTCATGTCTGTTGACGTGGACATTGGTGTAACGAACAAGCCACATGGAATGTTCTTTGGCTAGATTCTTGATCACTTTTGTCTGATCTTTCAGTTCCTCCATAGCTCTAAAGATGCATCCACTCAATTGCTGGAGCTCTGGCACCTTGTCTAGATGATTCGAAGACTGCTATGCTAAATTGTGCAGATAATCTTTTCGTAGTGAGAGTCTGTAAATTCTTCTCAATATTGCTCTTCTCTGTTTCTAGCCTTAGAAGAGCATTACCTAACTATTCAATGATTGGTAGGCCTTCTGACTCGAGCCTCTTGATCCACCTTTTACCAATCTTCCCATAATTTCAATCCTCTTGCAACTTAGCCAGAATGGCTTGGTTCTTAGTAGCACTGGGATTGAAGGAAGTTTGGGTACTAGGAGCACTTGCAATAGGAGAGAGGAGCTATCTAATGAAGTCAGTTAGCTAGGCCACTTCCACCTTAAGCTAAATTTTGGAAATCTTGAGATCTTCAAGCTCTTCCTCTATCACTACATTAGTGGATTCGCACCAGTCCACCTTGGTATCATGTCGAGTCAATCCCATGTCGAATGACTGCAACTGAAAGTCCAAGGCCACCAGATCTTTGAGTCTGCCCTCTTTAGTGGGCTTGGCTAATTCCATGGTGAAATGCCCTGTCTCAAGATCATGACCCAGAGTAGACATTTTCTTCACATTCTTCTGCTTGCTTGTGGTAGCCTTGGGCTGAAAGGCCCATGATAGAGTGTCTTTTCTGGGAATTTCTTCTCCCACTCTCTTCCTTTTGTGCTCTAGTGTGTTTTCTATCCATGACTCTGTGCTGGTAACTTTGTTGGCAAAGACCAACTCTTTGATGAATAGCTTCCTTATGAGTGGGGGAGTAACTTCAGGGCGGGAAGTGAATGGATTCACCAAAGTGGGTGAGGAGGAGATTAATTTTATAGCTTGAGCAACCTCCTATTGCTCCCCACCCCTCTTATCCAATTCTGTAGCAGAAGTACTAGGGCTATCCTCTCCTACTTAAACTATGATAGGGGATGCCCTCTTTCAAGTTTCTTGGGTTGAGGTCCTAGCCGAAGTATCCATAGCAATAGCACTAGCCATCTATTTGGACTCTGTAGCTATAGAAATCTCGGCTGTAGAATTGATTTGGTCTATTGGGACTACTTCCTTAGTGAGTCCAATGTCTGAAAGAGGACCCTCTCCATAGGTCTTTTCTAGGAGAGAAGTCTTCTCAGGAGGTTCATCACCTCCTCTCAATGGTTTAATTGATCCTTTTGCAACTATAGAGATTGTTGCTGATGAAGTGGTTGCAACACTAGTAGTTTCCTTCACCAGAGTTTGCTGAGTGGGAGGCTTCCTTTCTGACCTCTTCCTTTGGCCTGTAGTCCACTCAACCCATTGAACTATTCTTTTTGAAATCCCCCCATCAGAGCCTACAGGATGAAGATATGAGAAATCTCTGAACTGAATAAAATAGCATCCAAATTGGCTTATAAAAGCCATGGCTTCAGGAGAAAATCTCCTTTCCAGACAACCTTGTAGCTCCCTACATAGTCTCATTGTAAAGGCATCATTAACTATGAGATAATCATCATAACTATTTTTTAGTTGCAAAGAAGGGAAAAACTCATAGCTTTTTACATCATCTGGGAATTCCTCTAACCTAGGAATCCCAAGCCAGATTTGAATCATAGCTAAAATATACAAGAGGACCAAAGACATGTAGAATTCATTCTAGAACTTGGCCCTATTAAGGCCATCCAAGAGATTCTCACTCACCATAACGGCCCAGTCAATGAAATGATGCTGAGAATAGATTATCTGAACCAGGAATAAATGTTGTTCAACAAAATTAAGAGCTTTTCTCTCACCTCTAATCTTGTGAAGCAATACTAGGATATCCACAATTTTTGGCTTCAGATTTGCGCCAAATAATGTTTTGGGCAACTTGCCCTTGGCGCTCTTGTGTTCTTTAAACCATGACTTAATAATCTTTCTCTTCCATACCAGTCTCTTCACTGAGTATTCAGAGACTACTCAACTATAAGTCATTTTAGAGTATTCTGCTTGCTCTAGAATACGGAGGGAATTCTGGATAGACTCTCTATCAATAGAGAGGAGCACCATGTTGTCAAGTAGAAGAATTTTCTTGGTGTCTGGGTTTTATTAGGCTACACATTCCTAGACCAATTTAGGAGCTTGAATGGCTACGAGAAAACTAGTGGCTTCAACTAATCTTCTCTCCTTAAGCTTCTCTTTAATAGGGTGCATCTACTCTGCTCTCAATCTGTTCTGGAAGTTTTGTATGTCAAAGAACTTTAGTGAGGTATCTGAGATTTTGTGCCACTCTGAGATAATGTCATTCATTCTGTCAAATCCCACAAATCTAGAAGCCATGTGAGTATGATTCAACCTAGAGATTCAAATTTCTCTTCAGGAAATAGAGAAAATGAGAAACTGGTCTTAGCTACTTTGAATTCAAAGAACTTGGTGAACAATGGTGGTTCCAATTCAAAATCTCCAACTGATTTTATACTTTTTGAATTCTTACCATTTAATGGTCGACTTCCCATGCCACACGAATGAAAAGACCTCTACATTAATGAACATGTCCATTACAAAGTAAAACAACTTTATTTGAATTAATTACTTTGCTTTACATGCCGTTAGAAAACCTCTTTTCACTTTAGTAACTGTAACGGTAACTTTCTTGAAGCGGTGGAAAATTACTTTTCCGCTTCTCCTTTTGGTGGAGAAATACTTTTGTAGTGCTCTCTGTCTGAAAATCCACCAAAGGAGAATTCGGGCCTATAAGGGTGCCAAAATGATATATATTGATTCCATTGGCATTTTGATATGCCAGATCTCTTATGGGATGGATTATTCTTCAAAAATTATTCACCTTGATAGTTTGGCAGAAAACGCATCTCGTGAGTCAAAACCTACCTATAGGAGCAGAGGAGAAGCCATTTTCCACTTTTCCACCTATGAGCTAATTTCATAAATTTTTCTTTGCTTGATCATTTTTTTTGTTTCCCATAGGATCGATATGAGTGGTCAAAGCTTTCTTGTTCCCAACTTCCTCATTTTCCATCTTTATTTACCTTTGATATTCTTAAGTCTGTCAATCACGGAAAGTGCACTCCACAGGTGGTTTTCTGCCATGGAGAAGCTAAAATTTGATTTCCCACCAATGGTACAACTTGAAGATATGAAACAAAATATTTCATCTGTATGTGATTTTGAGGTTAGAATTTTTCAATCCATGGCCTTTACCAGATTGGGAACTTAACCTACCCGATAAGAACATGATTTTAGACCTAGAATTCACCCAGCTTAGGACAGAGAAGTCAATTTAGGGAAATCTGATAAAGGCCTTCTATCCTAAGGGGATTTCTAGACTTAGACTATGGACTCACATGAAACTTCCAAGACTACTACTACACATTAAACATCCATTTTTGTCTTGAGGTATAAAGACCAAAAGTGGGGCAATAGCTAGCTCTATCTAGGGACTTGGACATTCACATGTCTAAGCAAGGAACTCAAATCTCTAGTTTTGCAAAACTCAAAAAAAGGCGGCTCACAACAAAACTAAAGAAAGAAGTAGAAAGGAAAGTAGAAAGGAAACCTAACTAGGAAAACAAAAATAGGAACTAAACATAACTATTATACAACACAGGGGTTACCTTCTTTCAATTTAGATTTGATAGAGCTTCAAATCCTTACCATTATACATTAGGGGTAGTGACTCACCATCTGGATAAGTCAACTTGAAATAATTTTTATCAAACACCTGATGGATTTTGAAAGGTCCTTTCCATAGTGTTTTGAATTTCCCATGCATGCCTTTGGGTGCTCTACGCTTATCCCACAGTAGCGCCATGTCTCCCTCCATAAATTTATAGGGCCTGCTCTTTTTATCAAACAGGTTCTTCACATGCATCTGATGATGTGTGATATGATCAACCATTTTCTCCCTTTCTTCTTCCAATTTTCTCAAGTATAGGATCCTCTTCTCTAGACCATCTTCATATATGCCATCTTCTACTACTATCCTTAGTTTGCAAGTTGCTAATTCTAATGGAAAATGGAGACTAGCTTCTACCCCATAGATGAGTTCAAAAGGAGATATTCCAATGGCTCTTTTGGGGGTCACTCTATCCGCCTAGAGGGCTTCATAGATCTTTTTATGCCAATTTCTCTAGTTTTCTGCAACGAGCTTTTTCATGATGTTCACCAAGTTTTTGTTGCTAGACTCTGCTTGGCCGTTCCCTTGAGGGAAATAATTAGAAGAATGGCTGATCATGATTTTGTACTCAAAACAAAACTTAGTATTTTCTTGAGAAGAAAAGTATGTGGCATTATCCATAACCAACTTAATAGGCACCCCAAATCTTACCAGAATATTTTATTTGATAAACTCACATACTACCTCTGAAGTAGTCCTTTTGGTTGCCTTGGCTTCCACCCATTTGGTGAAGTAGTCAGTTGTAGTAATTATGTAAGTATGACCTGCGCTGGACGCGGAGCTTATAGGACCAATAAAATCAAGTCCCCACTACCAGAATGGCCCTTCAATTATCACTGGTTTGAGGGGTAACGCTACTAACTATGGCTTCCCGATAAACATCTTGCATTTTCACACCTTTCCACCCATTGGTATGCATCTTTAAACATTCCCAGCTAGTAATAACACTGTCTCAAAATCTTGAATGCAGTGACTGATGAGGAGAAGTGTCCTCCGCAGGCTTCATCATGAAAAACCTTTAACAGCTTCTCTTGCTGTTATTTGTCGACACATCAGAGGAATGTTTCATTTATAGATCTTTTATATAGTCTATCCTCCCATATTACATATTTAGAAGCCTTCTATTTTAGGTCTCTCCTTTTCTTTGAATTTAATCCTTCAGGACATTCACCATAGGTAAAGAAATACATAATGTTTTCAAACCATGGGTCTTGCATACTTACCACCAAAACCAACTGTGTAGATTTTGGGTCTTTGTCTACTTGATTTTCTGCCATTGCCTTTCACAAGGCATTCCCTCTTACCAACTTGGTGGGCTTGATCTCTATGTCGTATTCTTGGGTTTTAGCTACCCATGCTCCTTAGTTGTTACACCCCACATCTTGTTGAGTCAAAACACTCTTCACTGCAACATCAGGCACATACACAAGAGAGTGGGAATGTAGAATATAAAACCTGAAATTCTTAAGAGCCTTTACCACCGCAAAAGTGTGCTTTTTAGTCTGAGAATATCTCAGCTCATGGTTCTTTAGAGGTGTACTTATAAAAGTGATGGGGGCTTGAATTCCCTCTTCATTCTCTTGCATTAGAGTGGCTGATAGAGTATGTTCAGAAGAATAACAATAAATTACAAAATCTTTCTTATAATCTGGGTGACATAACACTGGGGCGTTAGCTATGGCATTCTTGATGCTTTTGAAAGCTTACTTACCAGGGTCATTCCATTTGAAATTCACATTCCCCTTCATCATATCAACAATGTGTTTAGTAATTTTAGAGAAATCAAGGACAAATATCCAGAGGAAGTTGACTTGACTGAAAAAGGACTTCACTCTCATTTTATTTACTGGTAAACTCAGTTGTTGAATAGCTCTCACCCTTTTTGGATCTATTCTTATACCTTCTTGGGAGATGTTAGCACTTTTTCTTGCAACACTTACCTAATGATGACAGTATACCTTGTATACTTGAATGAAACCTCTTTTAGGCAAGAGAAAGGCTAATTGATGAGGTATTTGATAACACTAGGGATACCTATTATCACCTCCTTCATTTTTGAGCTCCACAAACTTAGGCAGGTATTACCTTTTAAAGATTACTGATACTTCATCCTATGTGTTTAGTGGTTTATTTCATTCACTAGCTATGCACCTAAAACCTCACTATAACAACTTATAGAATACTTTAGAGATTGCAATGATTGATCTGAAATAGAGTATTATAAGCCAGGCTATGGTTTTGATAACATGAACCAATGAGACAAGGATTTTCATCCTTCTTCCTTTTTTTTAGGAGGGATAACCTAATGATTCACTCTTCAAGGAATCACTAAAATGGACACTGTCCTACTGACATGAGTCCTTGCTGAGTTCAGCTCATTTGTTCTAAGTAACAGAAGTATTTTGATTGAAATAATTTTGAAAACTTGGGTGATGATAGATTATCAGACCAAAACATAGAGCAGTGCCTATCATTTGGGTTACAAAGTCAATAAGCCCAAGTCTCACAGAAACAAAATACTGTAAGTTTCCTTACAACCTACATGCAATTAAGATAAACTTCCTTACAAATTATCTAGTTACCTCTAAAATACTATATCAAATCTTTAAATAATGATATGCTCCCTGAAATTACCCACAAAACTTAGTTCTTTACATGAAAGAAACTTGTAACTAATTAAATAGTTACCTTGTAACCAAAATGCTTCAGACTGCCTTACAACCTTAAGCATAAAAAATCATACACAAGAAATAAAGAGACAACAATAGAGAAGAGTAAAATTGCACCATATTTTATTGATATGATCCTTCTTTCATACATGAAAAAACTTTGAAGCTTGAAAACATAGACACAAATTTAGAAAGTCTGATTTTACAATATATTTCATCCTCTCTTTTATTTACAACCCTTTTACTATTTATAGGTCTTTAATCATCTTGGAATCATTTTCAAAAGGATGCAACAAGATTCAGATGGTCTCAGAAAACCTAACCCTAAAATTATAGAAAAGACAAATGAGGAGAAAGAAGAAGTGGTGGAAAGACAAAGTCAAGAGATGAAATCTGATATTCTTTGTTCTTCTCTTTATCTGGTGCCCTCACTTTGACAACATTCATGGTAGCAGGTATCATTTATGTCAAACTTGGGCGACCATCTTTACATGCTCACCTACTTTTCTTTAGTAATAACTGACATTCTTCGTACTCAACAGTGAGGTGGAAAATGTTCACCTTTATTCATCATCTAGGATTTCTTCCTCCATCGCAGGTTTCTTTTTCTTGGGCCTAGTGATCAGTTCCCATGTTGTCAATTCATCATCAGTTGGCCACTTGAAGTCTTGGGTGGCTTGCACTTGTGCCTTTTGCCTCTCCCATCTAACATCAGTGATGTTCTTAACATCCAATAGAAACTTATTCATGTCATTTTTTGCCTTGAATGCCTCATCTAAAATTTTATTAAATCCTTCAATGTCCACATCTGATCCTATAATAAATTCCTCATTGTTAGGCATCTTGCTGTCAAACTCATTCCTCTACGCATCTAAAGCCTTTACCTGATCATCTTCTCCTCTTAGGGAAGGAACAAATCTCTTAAAATCTACATAAAAGAGGCTCAATTTAACCTCTATTTGATTCAATTTGCCTTTGAAGAATGAGAGAGCAACATTAACCTTTTTGATCTCATCTTCCACCTCAGTTACTATCTCAGGCAAATTTGACCTCAAAGTTTGCAAAGAAGCAAGTTTTTCAAACAATTGCACCCTAGTAGACCATTTGGTAAAATAGGGGTTTAATATGGCAAGATACCCCATGACCTCAGCATGGAAAGCTGGAAATTTATTATAGGCATTAAGGATAACATCAGTCTTATCCTTCAAGACTTCAATCCTATGTAGCAAAATGCCCCTTAATGCATTCAGGGCTATTTCATTCTTCTTTTGTCCTATATCCTCCTTCTCAACCACCTCTTCTAATTTTTCCTTATCTTTAATTTGCAAAGGCTGTGGTTGTACAAGCACATACATCACCTTAGGCTTCTCCTCTAATTCCTTCATTATTTTCTTAATTACCTAATCCTACTGGTGCATCTGGATATGGCACAACTCTCAGTCTTTAGCCAATGAACTGGTCTCCTCTATCAGCATGTTATATTTGTCAGACAACTATTTTGTCTTGTCCTCATTCAAGTGTGCCCAATGTGTCATGATCTAGGATATTTCCAAATCCCCTATATTTTGTACAGACCAGACCATTTGATTGCCTACCATATTTTCTTGAATATTTACTAGTTGAGGCTTTTGGTCCTTAGGGAAAAGGTTCCACATTGCAAAGGCTTGAGATTTTGGAATATACCCAAATCCTTTAATCATATCCCCTATTTGCATTTCACTTGACATCTTCAAATTTGGCTGCTTTCATATTTGATCAATTATGAAGGTAGAAGCCAAATCCCAACCCTTAGCAAGTAATATGCCACTGTCTAATACCATTTTTCTGGCTTCATTAGGTGAGATGTCCTCACTGTCTGGGTCATATGATTGTAGGGCCACTAGGGCCTAATTTGTTACTATCTCCTTCCCATCAACAATTAACTGAGCTCTAAATTGCTCCTTTTTATACCACCTCAGGAAGTCTTTAAACTCCTCAATCTTAATGAAATTATCATCATTTAGAAATTGTTGTTGATGTAACAACCTTTCATCAACACAAGCCTTAAGGGGTAATTCAACATTCTCTTCCAAAGCACGTTGCTTTTTCTTTCCCTCCCTAATCAATTTTCTTATGTTATGGTCATATAGCCTATTCCCAGGCACTAGGGCACTTGCTTTATCTTTTTTCTTCTCTTGCCTTTCAATTGAAGGCTGACCTACTTCCACCTTTTTCCATTTAGCTAAAGGCTCTTCTACATTGTCAGGTTGTGTGGCTACTGTTAATTCAACAATATGGCCTTCAACTCCTTGCAACTATGGTATCTCAACAACATCCTACTGAGGCTGAACATATCTAGTAGGACGGGCATAGTCACTGTCACTACTACTATCATACTCAGATTCTGAATGGTCTAGCCCTTGAGCACCTTTCTTATCAAGAACAATTTCCAATTGTTCAGTAAGCACATAAAAATTATCAATCATGGCTTTTATTCTGTCAAAATAGGGCAAGTTAGGGTAAAAACCTCCAAAAGCCAACCCATTTCTTTTCATTTTTCTTTCAAGGTTTAGCAACTCCTGAATCCTTGTTCTCCTTGTCTTGATCTCATCTTCATCAAGAATATTCCTTGTTGCATCCTCCTCAATACATTCACAATGAACATTTGTATTGGGAATTGTGGGAGTATATAATTTCCTAACTCCTTCCATGAAACCTTCAGGATCAATGTATCTATATGAGGTTGTCCCCATTCTGCAACTTTCTAACCAATGACTGACTGAATCAATGGCACCTTTGCCAATCATAAAATCTGAAATTCTTAACTGTCTAGGGGTTATGGTCCCCTTTCTGTGTGATGCAAAGTGCTCATTGTCTGTTAACAACAACTGCCAAAAAACTTCCATTGCAGCAACTCTTGCAGGCACATGGTAAGGCAAGACATGAGGTGGATGTATACATCCATATACCCTTATTATCATGTTGTTCTCTTCTAAGAAGAAATCTCCCCAATTATGGTCTCCCTCCCATTTATTAGAGTAGTCACATGGCCTTAACAGTTGCATGACCTTAATTGGGACCCTTGTCCTACTGATGCCCAGGCTCTATACTATTGGGTACACAATCCAATTTTGAAATGCACAGTAATCACAATCCCTAGACGTATAATTCCAAATCTTTATCCAAAACTGGATAGGATTAGGTCCATCTTGATAAAACCTTTGAGGGGTCAAATTTTTCACATCCATGATTACAAAATTAAAATGCAAAAGGAGATGCATGAGCATGGAGTAGTGTAAGAACTTGGGCTCTTTCTCCTTAGGATCCTTCATCTTCTTCTGAGTTGCTATGAATCCCTCATGAATCTTGTCAATGATATACTATATATAATTGTAGCTAGTGCTAGAATGCACCTCCTACAAATCTAGCACCATCATCAATATCCCAACATTGATCTTATCTGCTTCCCCATCTATCCCTAGCACTCTACATAGGGCATAGGCAATGTACTTAATGTAGAAATGTAAGTCCTTGAAGTAGTAAGGGCTTGTCCTTGACATAGGACCAAGATGTTTTCTCACTTCCTTGAACATGTGCTTCTGTAATGTTACCCTAGCAATACCAGGCTTCAAATTGTACCTTGCTTCATGCTTAGTGATATCAATTCTAGTGGACATAGTGCTATACAAACCAAAAGCTTGCATAAATGAATTTATGTTTAGGATGAGTAGGGCAGTGCCATCATTCCTCTTAATCATCTTAGACAAGACATCATAATGACTGGCGAGGCCTAAGAAAAAATCTCCATATATGTAGACATCAGGAACTATCAGTTTAGTTAAACCACAAGCCCAAGGGTTTGATACTGGGATAGGTTTATCAGAATTCTTCAAAAATTAGTTAAAAAGAGAAAAACCTATTATCCCCAGAGTATTAGCATCTCTTAATTGCAGTAGCCATCTTTAAGCAGATTAGCATCTGCCCTCCTATTCTAAGTTGAACCTGGCAATAATTTGAGGAATTCATCTGATAAATTTTGTTTCCCCTTGGATTCTTCATCTGCATCCTGACTTCTCCCATTGGTAGAAGCCACACTGACTGCTTTGCTCATGTTTTCTGTGTTTGAATCCCTTCTTTTTTACCAATATTGAAACAAATCTATTTCCAAGACTCACTGTACTCCTCTATGCACAATTCTTGGAAATTCAAAGCCTCTTGATCAACTGAATATTTTGCAACTTCTCTAGCTTCTTCTCTCTTCTCAAAATACCTAGCACTTCTTAGCTCTGAAATTCTGTAAGCAAGGTAAGTTAAAATGAATCCTTGATCAACTCTTTATGGTAATTGTTTGAAGTACATGGCTCATCATTTTGAAAATCATCAATTCATGTCTTCAATTCAGCATGCTGTGAATTAATTGAAAACCTAGCCGTAGCCCTTGAGTGTGACAGGAAATCAAATTTATATATGTGCAAAAATTTATAAAATTTGAATGTGATGACATGTTTTACTGTGATTGGTTCTCTATTATATATCTTAGCTACCCCTTTTTGCACAGTAATCAATATCCAAGCTTGTCATTGGATGCTGAATGATTCATGTTGTCATGTCAGACACTACCACCTTTTCTTATGATTTCATATTAAGCAACTACGCGACTGTGTATGATCTCCTTTTCAATAACCCAAGTCTTTAACCCCTGATTCTTCTAGAGACTTAGTGACTATGTAACTTTCTCTATCTTAGTTAACCATAGTTTACTTCTGGCAATCACGTGACTGTGTAAATCAAAGTCACTGGAAGAAAATTTTAACTCATGTTTTACTTGGAGACTTTGTGACTAACCATTACTCTTCACTTTCACGGTTATCTCAATGTTGCTGAATGCTTGCTTTTCCTTATGAGACCCGGTGACTACCTTTATTCACTTAATCATTGAATACCATTGTTAAGTGACTTATCCATTAGAGACAATGCGACAAGCACTTTTACCCTCCATTTTATCTAGTGACCACACGACATACCCTTATCCCTAAGTTGTGAGTACCTTTTCCTTTGGAACCTTTTATTTGGAGACTTTGTGACCACCATAGGATCTCTCAATCATTACATCTGACGGCTTCTGTTAAGTCACTGAGTAATATATCATACCTTCAAATTTTCTAGAGACTACGTGACAAGAAAGGCTTTTATACTTAGTCTCTTAGTTGCTAAATAGTCTATTTCCATTTGGAGACCACATGACAAGCTAATTTAGTCAACTCACCTTTGGACATGTGTCTCATTCATTTACTCATCTCTACATTGTTGAATGGAAAGCTGACTCAGCATCTCAATCTGGCGACAACCTGACTGTGTTTCATTTCAAACTGCATATAGTTAGTCATGAAGTCTCAGTCATTTTCTATTAACCGCCATTCTTTCTAGAGACTATGTGACTGACTCTTTACTACTTACTCAACTGCGGGCCAATCTAGAAATTACACGACATGAAGAAATTGTCAAGTCTCTTGATGAACCATTAATAGCTAATCTTTTCTCACAACACCATGACTTGTCTGTGGGCCCTTTCACTAACTGTTGACCTATTTACTCATTTAGAGACTACATGACTGAAGGGCTCTACTAAGTCTCTAAAAGCAAAAGAAATATTCAAAATCTTTTAGAGACATCCCAACATAAGGCAATCGCCAAGTCTCTAGGAACAAAGGAATATGCCATCCGGATTATGCGACTAGGTGACCAAGCTTTTCAACACATGACTTAAGTGAACTCAAAAAGTAACGCCAAAATAGAACTGAGATAAACATTTAAGGGTTTTTTCAAATTTGCCTAATAAACATGACCTAGGGTTTCAAGGCTTTTCAAATTTTCATGGGTTCTGACTTGAAAACTAGAAGATTTCAAGAGGGAAAAGACAAATAATCTGAGAGATTTATGTTTTCAAGTAAGAAACAAGCAAGAGGACCATAAAAAAGTGGCAAAGGGACTAGAACTGGGAATACAACCAATAGTGGCTCTAATGAGGATTGACTAAACATAGTTTATGGCAAAGAACCACAGAATCTCTGGTTGCAAACCTTGCCAAAAAATGGAGTAGAACACTAAAAACAAAAAGGGAAATATTCACAGAAATTACAAACAAAGAAAGGAAAGATTTACATATGATACATATTTACTTGTGCATTGCTTTGATTTTCACTCAAAGAAAGGCTTCAAAAATTGCCCATGCACAGGCAACTCAAAACTTTCTCCCTCCATATTTTTCAATAAATATGAGTCTTTGCCAAAATTATCTGAAATAATAAAAGGTCCTAGCCATAAAGACTCAAATTTTTTGTGCTTACCTTTGTCCTCCGCCCTTGCATTCCATTGGAGAACTAAGTCATCAGCCTGAAACTTTCTGTCAGTAGCCCTTTTATCAAACAGATACTTCATTTTTTGTTGTAACTTTATGTTCTCTCTTTGACTATCTCTTCTTGTTTCATCTAATTCTATCAACTGTATCATCCTGTCTTGCATCTTGTCAAAGACATCTAAATGTTCTTCTTGTATGAATTGGCAAATAGGTAACAAATTGTTAATTGTCAATCTTGCTTGTAAACCATATACTAACTCAAAAGGAGACTTACTAGTTGCCTTCTTGAGTGTTATCATATTAGCCCAAAGAGCTAGTTTCAATTTTGTGTGCCATGTTCTCTTATTTTGTTCCATAGTCCTCTTCAGTATCTTCAATATGGTTTTATTGCTAGACTCAGCTTGTCCATTAGCTTGTGGGTGATATGGGGATGAGTATGATATTATAATCCCATACCTTTCATAGAAACTTGTCATTTCTTCTGATCTGAAACTCATAGTATTATCCATTACTAATTTACTAGGCACACCAAACCTGGTTAAAATATTATCCATGAGAAAATCAGTAACCACCTTGCTTGTTTCTCTCCTTGTAGGGATAGCTTTAATCCATTTAGTAAAGTAATCAGTGGCAACCAATATCCAACTATGCCTTGCACTAGACTTCTCCTGAAATTCACCAATAAATTCAATCCCCCACATAGAAAAAGGAGCCTCAGTACTCACTAGATTCAGTAACAAAGCACCTGCAAATTTCAATTTATTGAAAAACCTCTGACATGGTTCACATTTACTGACATGTGTATAAGTATCTTTGAACAAAGTAGGCCAATAATACCTTGATCTCAAAATCTTATGGGCGGTGGTTTTAGCAGAAAAGTGACCTCCACATTCTCCTTCATGCATCTCAGTCAGAACTTTCTCAGCTTGGTATTTGTCAAGGCACAACAATAGTAC
>MU223908.1:1000907-1016678 GCA_018584345.1 Thuja plicata
AGACTTATTCTCACATGAGAATCCAAACCCTTTCCAATATAAACTATTTGAGGATTATTTTCAGATCCTAAGTTTATTTCTTCTAGATCCTCAATATTGGCATTGCTTAACTTTGATGTATCATTTTACTGACTTATAAACAATGCTTCGAGCTCAACCAGTCCCCTAGGAATCTGATTAGAACTTAATTGGACAACTTCATTTCCAAAGATGTAATCTTTTCCATCATCATGTTCCAATAAGGAACTACAATCTATACTTTGGTTCTCATAATTTTCTAAACATTGCATGAACCTCAAAATATCTTGATCATCATGGAACACCTTCCAGTTGTATATGTTGTTTACTACAACTGGTCTTGTTTTGAATTCTAGTATTAATACTCCATGTAAGGACAAATCATCATTTTTCAAAGCAACATTTGCTAGAAAATCAGCCATAATATTTTTTGACCTTTCTAACCAATTTATATTAAAAGAATCAAACATTTCAAGTTGATCCCAAATAGCATGCTTGTACATTTTCAATCTATCATTATTTACAGCATATTTGGATCTGACTTGTGCTACCACCAACTCAGAATCACCATAAACCTTTAAAAATTTTATACCATGTTTGATAGCAATTTCAAGTCCTAAGAATAAAGTCTCATACTTTGTAGCATTGTTTGTACATTGGAAGGTTAACAGAAATGAGTACTTAAAATTTTTACTTGATGGGGACATCAGCAACACTCCTGCCCCTGATCCCTCTTTAGAGAAAGCACCATCAAAGTACATTTTCCATAATCCATCTTCCTGCAAGATTAATTCTCTGTTTAAAGGGTCAGCTTCTTGATCTTGACAATAAAGTTCATCTTTTTGCATTCTAAAATTTTCCATGTCTATGTTAATGCAATAGTTTACATTAGTATCCTCAAATTTTTCTATCATGTGAGAAGTTTGTCTCTCCCTCAAGACCTTAACGTTTTCTCCAGCAATGTTGAAAGTAGCATATGATAAATCATTTTGTATACTACCTCCCATTAAAGCACTCCATTTTCTTGATAACAAGATGCCATAATGAGGTGGTATGTCAACCACAAGAACATTCATAGTCATCACTACATCAAGGCAAACTGCTAGTCTGTAAGGCATAGCCTCAATGGTACCAATTATAGGGACCTCTCTAGAATCCATAGCTCTACATCTCCCATAAGGTGTATCAACTTGTAGCCCCATTTCCTTCATGATCTCATCCGGCATAACTATATTAGAGGTTCCCGAATCAATCATACAATTCTTGAGCATTTTATCATTAATTATCAATGAGAGAAAAAATGGGTCAACAACTTTTGGAGAAGAAGTTGCATTCAAGAATATTTGAAGAATCTCAGATGTCAACACCTCTACTTCATTTCCCTTGGTATTTGGCTTCTTAGAAACCTCTACTGGACTCTAAACCTTTATTGTGGGCATAGTGTTTAATAATGAGATTACTTTTTCCTTATGTTCTTTGATCCTCATCATTTCTAAAAATGGAACCTTAACTGTCATCTGGGATAGACATTGACCCATATCTACTGGAGTGTATCTCATATCTGAACACTTTGATTTGTCAATAATAACATCATTTTCTTCATTGTGTTCCTTTTGAACTGACTCTTTTAGCTTTTTATTTTCTATCTTTTGAGCAGGAACAACCTTTTCTTGTCCTGTCACATCTTCCTCTTGTACAACATTTGGCTCTATGGCTTTTGTAATAATCTTGACCTTATGTTTATTTACACCTTCACTAGGTCTTTCTTTTTTCTGAACATACTTAGTGTCTGCCTTATTTTCCTTTATAAAGACACCTGAAGGTTGGCTACCAGCACCACCTACCACCCTGCTCCTCAAGTGGTAATTGCTTCTAGCTTTATTTACTAACTCTGTAGTGATTCTAGCCTTCTCTTCATCTGAAGCTTTCCTTATGAGTGGAACATCCCAACCATCTTGAGCATAACATCTTATACTATCATTAATTTCATCAGTTTCACTATCAGATAAGATCTGTTGATGATGATTCTCAATCCTCCTTTGTGAGACATAGGAATCATGATTTTCCTCTTCACTGTTTGAATCAACATCATGGCATGAAAAAGTATTCATCATACTATGATCACACTATTCCCCCTCATCATTTTCCGATTCCTCACTTGCCCTTAAATCCGAAAGAGACAACACAAAAATCAGGGTTATGAGGGGCATCACAAGCTTCACACCAAGCATCATCAGTGTAGAAATGGACAAAATTTCTATGAAGAGGGTCTGGAGTCTTGTTGTCTATTTTTTCCTTTTTAGGTGCAGTAACAGGCTTCCCATCTTTGAACTGAGTTCCATATGGATGATTTTGCATTATGTTCTAAGGATTGTAAGTAGTATTATAAGAAGGTCTATTATTCTGAGGAGATCTATATTCTTTATATTCTGGTTCTTTTAGATTGCTCTTACTAAACCTTGCATCATCCCTTCTATTTAACTTACCGGATACTCTTCTGTTCATTTCAATATTGACTACTATTTTATAAGCATCAGTAAGAGTTCTAGGGTTTTTATCTCTTAGAGCATATCCCATCTTGGATTCAAAAGCATTTAAATAAGTTTCTAGACATACCTCTTCATCTAGCTTTATCTTCTAAAATAGTTTATGCATAGCTCTTTGAAACCTTGTGTTCAACTCAGTAACCTCTTCATTGTAATTTTTCTTGATATTATTAAACTCATTCAATAAAAAGCCTTTATTTGTTTTGTCTCCATACTGATCTTTAAAAAATTCAATCAACTTGTCCATATAAACAACAGATCCATTAGCAAGGCTTCTAAACCATTCTCTTGCATCCTCAACTAAGGACTGAACAAATAATTTCATTAATACATCTTCATGGGTGATATTCAAGTCATCAACAAAATCAATAAATTTCCTTAAATGTGTTTCACAAGAAATAACATTATTACCTGCAAAATTTGGGAGCTTTTCTCCTATATCACCCACATCTTTAGGAAAAGCATTAGGGTATCCTGGGATACCAACAAAATCAAATTTATTGTACCTCTTAGTATGCAGTGGCTTCCTTTGAAAGCCATCATCTTCCTTAGAAGTAGAAGCCTTCATTTTAGAAAGTGTAATATTCTCTGGCCCAGTATGAGAATATTTTGAAGACTGCAAAAAATCTATCTTTTTCTTCATTTCAATTGTTGTAGCTTCCATTTGTGCCTTTTCTAACATTTTTTCCATGGTTTCTTTTTCAATTCTCAATTTTTCTAAGTCAATTTCTAATTTGGACATTTGTTCTATCAAAGGCTTCTGAAATTTAGGTTCTTGATCTTTATGTTCACTCATCTTTTGTTTACCTTTATTCATTTGTAAAGTAGAAGCTTTATGAGTGAATGGTATTTCTTGGTCCTTCTGAGATCTCTCTGTATCTTTCATAGTTTGATATTATGAAGATCTTTTTCTATTGTTATCAAGATCCTTATGATCATTCTTTTTCTTTCTCATTTCTCTCTCCTTTTTCATTTGTTGAACTAGGGCGAGTTGTTTCAAAATGAACTTCTCTTCATTTGCTAGCATATCACAAGGGGCATCTTCTGAATCTAAACTAGGTGTAGTAATCTCCTCTCTCTCATTTGACGTAGAAGTGACTGTGGGTGTTTCTAATACTCTTTCATCAGCCTCTTCATATTCTAAAGTATTTCCATCATGAGAACGCTGATTGGTATTCATATCTCTCCTAATATTAACCTCTTTACATTTTAAAGGGGTTTCATCCATACTAACTTGATTTCTCTTCTTCCTCCAAGACATTCCTACTCTTGATGATGATGGGAGTCCCTCATGTAATACCCTTTTAGGATCAATTCTTACCCTTGATCTAGTATTCATTCTGAAAGACATTTATTAATTTTGCACTAATCTTAGAGATTTTCCTTTTAGAGTCGCCACCCAATAACTCAGGATGAATACTTATCAAATGGTGCCTTAACAATAACCACAAGTATGATTTGAAAACAAGTTAAACTTTTAAGGGCCAGAGATTTCTGATTACTTGGGCAAGAAATATTCTGAAGATTCTTAACCAAATTTTAGAATTTCTAAATCCCCAGCGGAGTCGCCAATTTGTTAGAACTTTTTCTTGCAACACTTACCTAATGATGATAGTATACCTTGTATACTTGAATGCAACCTCTTTTAGGCAAGAGAAAGGCTAATTACTGAGGTATTTGTTAACACTAGGGATACCTATTATCACCTCCTTCATTTTTGAGCTCCAAAGACTCAGGAAGGTATTACCTTTTAAAGATTACTAATACTTCAGCCTATGTGTTTGGTGGATTATTTCATTCACTGGCTATGCACCTAAGATCTCACTGTAACAACTTATAGAATACTTTAGAGATTGCAATGATTGATCTGAAATAGAGTATTATAAGCTAGGCTATGGTTTTGATAACATGAACCAATGAGACAAGGATTTGCATCCTTCTTCCTTTTGTTTTTAAGATGGATAACCTAATGATTCACTCTTCAAGGAATCACTAAAATGGACACTGTCCTACTAACATGAGTCCTTGTTGAGTTTAGCTCATTTGTTCTAAGTAATAGAAGTATTTTGATTGAAATAATTTTGAATAGTTTTGAAAACTTGGATGATGATGGATTATTAGACCAAAACCTAGATCAGTGCCTATCCTTTGGGTTACAGAGTCAATAAGCCCAAGCCTCACAGAAACAAAATATTGTAAGCTGCCTTACAACCTACATGTAATTCAGATAAACTACCTTAGAAATTATCTAGTTACCTCTAAAATACTGTATCAAATCTTTAAATACTGATATGCTCCCTAAAATTACCCACAAAACTTAGTTCTTTACATGAAAGAAACTTGTAACTAAATAAATAGTTACCTTGTAACCAAAATGCTTCAGACTACCTTAAAACCTTAAGCATAAAAAAGCATACATAGGAAATAAAGAGATAATAATAGAGAAGAGTAAAATTGCACCATATTTTATTGATATGATCCTTCTTTCATACATGAAAAAGCTTTGAATCTTGAAAACATAGACCCAAATTTAGAAAGTCTGATTTTACAATATATTTCATCCTCTCTTTTATTTACAACCCTTTTACTATTTATAGGTCTTTAACCATCTTGGAATCCTTTTCAAAAGGATGCAACAAGCTTCGGATGATCTCAGAAAAACCTAACCCTAAAATTATAGAAAAGACAAATGAGGAGAAAGAAGAAGCGGTGGAAAGACAAAGTTAAGAGATGAAATCTAATATTCTTTGTTCTTCTCTTTATCTGGCGCCCTCACTTTGACTGCATTCATGGTAGCAGGTATCATTTATGTCAAACTTGGGTGACCGTCTTTACATGCTCACCTACTTTTCTTTAGTAATAACTGACATTCTTCATACTCAACAGTGAGGTGGCAAATGTTCACCTTTACTCGTCATCCAGGATTTCTTCCTCCACCATGGGTTTCTTTTTCTTGGGCCTAGTGATTAGTTCCCATGTTTCCACTTCATCATGGATTGGCCACTTGAAGTCTTGGGTGGCTTGCACTTGTGCCTTTTGCCTCTCCCATCTAACATCAGTGATGTTCTTAACATCCAATAGAAACTTATTCATGTTAGTTTCTGCCTTTAATGCCTCATCTAAAATTTTATTAAATCCTTCAATGTCCACATCTGATCCTATAAAAAATGCCTCATTGTTAGGCTATCAAACTTATTCCTCCAGGCATCTTGCTATCAAACTTATTCCTCCAGGCATCTAAAGCCTTTACCTAATCATCTTCTCCTCTTAGGGAAGGAACAAATCTCTTAAAATCTATAGAAAAGAGGCTCAATTTAACCTCTATTTGATTTAATTTGCCTTTGAAGAATGAGAGAGCAACATTAACCTTTTTGATCTCATCTTCCACCTCAATTACTATCTCAGGAAAATCTAATCTCAGAGTTTGAAAAGAAGCAATTTTTTCAAACAATTGCACCCTAGTAGACCATTTGGTAAAATAGGGGTTTAATATGGCAAGATACCCCATGACCTCAGCATGCAAAGATAGCAATTTATTATAGGAATTAAGGATAACATCAGTCCTATCCTTCAAGACTTCAATCCTATGTAGTAGAATGCCCCTTAATGCATTCAAGGCTATTTCATTCTTCTTTTGTCCTATATCCTCCTTCTCAACCACCTCTTCTAATTTTTCCTTGTCTTCAATTTTTAAAGGCTGTGGTTGTACAGGCACATACATCACCTCAGGCTTCTCTAATTCCTTCATTAATTTCTTAATTACCTGATCCTGCTGGTGCATCTGGATATGGCACAACTCTCAGTCTTTAGCCAATGCACTGGTCTCCTCTATCAGCATGTTAAATTTTTCAGACAACTGTTTTGTCTTGTCCTCATTCAAGTGTTCCCAATGTGTCATGATCTGGGATATTTCCAAATCCCCTGTATTCTATACAGACTAGATCATTTAATGGCCTACCATATTTTCTTGAATATTTACTAGCTGAGGCTTCTGGTCCTTAGGGAAAAGGTTCCACATTGCAAAGGCTTGAGATTTTGGGCTATACCCAAATCCTTTAATCATATCCCTTATTTGCATTTCACTTAACATCTTCAAATCTGGCTACTTTCGTATTTGATCAATTATGAAGGCAGAAACCAAATCCCAACCCTCAGCAAGTAATATGCCACTGTCCAATACCATTTTTCTGGCTTCATCAGGTGATATCTCCTCACTATCTAGGTCATATGATTGTAGGGCCACTAGGGCCTAATTTGTTACTATCTCCTTCCCATCAACAATTAACTGAGCTCTAAATTGCTCCTTTTTATACCACCTCAGGAAGTCTTTAAACTCCTCAATCTTAATGAAATTATCATCATTTAGAAATTGTTGTTGATGTAACAACCTTTCATCAACACAAGCCTTAAGGGGTAATTCAACATTCTCTTCCAAAGAACGTTGCTTTTTCTTTCCCTCCCTAATCAATTTTCTTAGGTTATGGTCATATAGCCTATTCCCAGGCACTAGGGCACTTGCTTTATCTTTTTTCTTCTCTTGCCTTTCAATTGAAGGCTGACCTACTTCCACCTTTTTCCATTTAGCTAAAGGATCTTCTACATCATTAGGTTGTGTGGCTACTATTAAGTCAACAATATGGCCTTCAGCTCCTCGCAACTATGCTATCTCAGCAACATCCTGCTGAGGCTGAACATATCTAGGAAGACAGGCATAATCACTGTCACTACTACTATCATACTCAGATTCTGAATGGTCTGGCCCTTGAGCACCTTTCTTATCAAGAAAAATTTCCAATTTTTGAGTAAGCACATAAAAATTATCAATCATGGCTTTTATTCTGTCAAAATAGGGCAGGTTAGGGTAAAAACCTCCAAAAGGCAACCCATTTATTTTGATTTGTCTTTCAAGGTTTAGCAACTACTGAATCCTTTTTCTCCTTGTCTTGATCTCATCTTCATCAAGAATATTCCTTGTTGCATCCTCCTCAATACATTCACAATGAACATTTGTATTGGGAATTGTGGGAGTATATAATTTCATGACACCTGCAATGAAACCTTCAGGATCAATGTATCTATATGAGGCTGTCCCCATTCTGCAACTTTCTAACCATTGGCTGACTGAATCAATGACACCTTTGCCAATAGTAAAATCTGAAATTCTGAACTGTCTAGGGGTTATGGTCCCCTTTCTGTGTGATGCAAAGTGCTCATTGTCTGTTAACAACAACTGCCAAACAAATTCCATTGCAACAACTCTTGTAGGCACATGGTAAGGAAAGACATGAGGTGGATGTATACATCCATATACCCTTATAATGGTGCAGTTCTCTTCTAAGAAGAAATCTCCCCAATTATGGTCTCCCTCCCATTTATCAGAGTAGTCACATGGCCTTAACAATTGCATGACCTTTATTGGGACCCTTGTCCTACTAATGCCTAGGCTCTGTACTATTGGGTACACAATCCAATTTTGAAATGCACAGTAATCACAATCCCCACATGTATAATTCCAAATCTTTATCCAGAACTGGATAGGATTAGGTCCATCTTGATAAAAGCTCTGAGGGGTCAAATTATTCACATCCATGATTACAAAATTAAAGTTCAAAAGGAGATGCAGGAGGATGGAGTAGTATAAGAACTTGGGCTCTTTCTCCTTAGGATCCTTCATCTTCTTCTAAGTTTCTATGAATCCCTCATGCATCTTGTCAATTATATACTATATATAATCATAGCTAGTACTAGAATGCACCTCCTGCAAATCTAGCACCATCATCAATATCCCAGCATTGATCTTATCTGCTTCCCCATCTATCCCTAGCACTCTACATAGGGCATAGGCAATGTACTTAATGTAGAAATGTAAATCCTTTAAGTAGTAAGGGCTTGTCCCAGACATAGGACCAAGATGTTTTCTCACTTCCTTGAAAATGTGCTTCTGTAATGTTTCCCTAGCAATACCAGGCTTCAAATTGTACCTTGCTTCATGCTTAGTGATATCAATTCTGGTGGACATAGTGCTATACAAACCAAAAGATTGCATAAATTAATTTATGTTTAGGATGAGCAGGGTAGTGCCATCATTCCTCTTAATCATCTTAGACAAGACATCAGAATGACTGGCGAGGCCTAAGAACAAATCTACATCTATGTAGACATTAGGAACTATCCGTTTAGCTAAACCACAAGCCCAAGGGTTTGATACTGGGATAGGTTTATCAGAATTCTTCAAAAAGTAGTTAAAAAGGGAAAAACCTATTGTCCCCAGAGTATCAGCATCTTTGATATTGCAGTAGTCATCTTTAAGAAAATTAGCATCTGCCCTCTTGTTCTGAGTTGAACTTTGTAATAATTTGAGGAATTCATCTGAGAAATTCCATTTCCCCTTGCATTCTTCATCTACATCCTGACTTCTCCCACTGGTAGAAGCCATACTGACTGCTTTTCTCATGTTTTCTGTGTTTGAATCCCTTCTTTTTTACCAATATTGAAACAAATCTATTTCCAAGACTCACCATACTCCTCTATGCATAATTCTTGGAAATTCAAAGCCTCTTGATCAACTGAATATTTTGCAACTTCTCTAGCTTCTTCTCTCTTCTCAAAATACCTAGCACTTCTTAGCTCTGAAATTCTGAAAGCAAGGTAAGTTAAAATGAATCCTCGATCAACTCTTTATGGTAATTGTTTTAAGTACATGGCTCATCATTTTGAAAATCATCAATTCATGTCTTCAATTCAGCATGCTGTGAATTAATTGAAAACCTAGTCGTAGCCCTTGAGTGTGACAGGAAATCAAATTTATATATGTGCAAAACTTTATAAAATTCAAATGTGATGACATGTTTCACTGTGATTGGCTCTTTGTCATACATCTCAGCTACCCCTTTTTGCACAGTAATCAATATCCAAGCTTTTCATTGGATGCTGAATGATTCATGTTGTCATGTCAGACACTGCCACCTTTTCTTATGATTTCATATTAAGCGACTACACGACTGTGTATGATCTCCTTGTCGCTGACCCAAGTCTTTAACCCTTGATTCTTCTGGAGACTTAGCGACTATGTAACTTTCCCCATCTTAGTTAACCACAGTTTACTTCTGGCGATCACGCGACTGTGTAAATCAAATTTGCTGGAAGAAAAGTAACTCATGTTTTACTTGGAGACTCTGTGACTAACCATTACTCTTAACTTTCATGATTATCTCCATGTCACTGAATGCTTGCTTTTCCTTACGAGACCCCGTGACTACCTTTAGTCACCTAATCATTGAATACCAATTTTAAGTGACTTATCCATTAGAGACAACGCGATAAGCACTTTTACCCTCCATTTTATCTAGCAACCACACGACATACCCTTATCTCTAAGTCGTGAGTACTTTTTCCTTTGGAACCTTTTATTTGGAGACTTCGCGACCACCATAGGATCTCTGAATCATTGCATCTGACGAATTCTGTTAGGTTGCTGAGTAATATATCATACCTTCAAATTTTCTACAGACTATGCGACAAGAAAGGCTTTTCTACTTAGTCTCTTAGTCGCTAAATAGTCTATTTCCATTTGGAGACCACGCGATAAGCGTATCTAGTCAACTCACCTTTGGACATGTGTCTTGGTCATTTACTCATCTCTGCATTTCTGAATGGAAAGCTAACTCAGCATCTCAATCTGGTGACAACCTGACTATGTTTCATTTCAAACTGCATACAGTTAGTCAGAAAGTCTCAGTCATTTTCACTTAACCACCATTCTTTTTGGAGACTACGTGACTTACCCTTTACTACTTACTTAACTGTGGGCCAATCTAGTGATTATGCGACATGAAGAAATCATCAAGTCTCTTGATGAACCATTAACAACTGATCTTTTCTTGCGACATTGTGACTTGTCTATGGGCCCTTTCACTAACGGCTTACCTGTTTACTTATTTAGAGACTACATGACTAAAGGGCTCTACCAAGTCTCTAAAAGCAAAAGGAATATTTGAAATATTTTAGAGACATCCTGACATAAGGTAATCACCAAGTCTCTAGGAACAAAGGAATATGCCATCTAGATTACGTGACTTAAGTGAACTCAAAAAGTAACGCCAAAATAGAAGTGAGATAAACATTTAAGGGTTTTTTCAAATTTGCCTAATAAACATGACCGAGGGTTTCAAGGCTTTGCAAATTTTCATGGGTTCTGACTTGAAAACCAAAAGATTTCAATACGGAAAAGACAAATAATCTGAGAGATTTATGTTTTCAGGTAAGAAACAAGCAAGAGGACCACAAAAAATTGGCAAAGGGACTAGAACTAGGAATACAACCAATAGGAGACAATGTGACCAATAGTTTTCCTTCAGTTACGCAAAACACTGATTTCTTGGGACTCAATGAAATCCCATCCTCCCGACACCTTTGCAATACTCTTCTTAGATCATTTATATGATCTATTCTCTTTTTAGATAACACGGTAAGATCATCTAGATACATACCAATGATTTTGTTCTTCATATCACTAAAAGAAAGATCCATACCTCTCTGAAAGGTAGCTCCGGCATTGATCAATCTGAATGACATCTTGTGATGTGCGAAGGTCCCCCATGGGGTAGTGAAAGCCATTTTATGATGATCCTCTTTCTCAAATTCTATCTGATTATACCTTGAGAAGCCATCTAACATAGACATCATTTTAGCTCTAGCCATGATCTGCAAGAGATGATCCATGTTGGGAAGGGCCTAGTTGTCCTTCAAAGAAGATTGATTTAGATTTCTAAAGTCAACATAGATCCTTATTTCTTCGTTCTTCTTCCTCATAGGCACTATGTTTGCAACCCAAGTAGAGTGGTGGATGGGATATATGATCTTTTCTTTGAGCATTTTTTCAACTTCCCTGAATATGGCATCGGCAACTTTGCGGTTGTAGTTCCTTTGCTTCTTCCTGAACGGAGTAGCCTCAAGTTTTAAAGGAATTTAATATTTGAATTTCCTGTTCATAAAACTTTTCAAATCTTCATAGCTCTAGGAAAAAACATCTAAGTATTCTAGAAAAATCTTCTTGGCCTCATTCCTTTCTTCTTTAGTACACCACTTCCCGATATTGATCATCTTGGGGTCTTTTTCAGTTCCAATATTCATTCCTTCATATTCACCAGTGGTAGGCCCTCTTTCATTTTTTTTCTTCTTCACAAACGTGTCATGTCTATTGAAGAGATTTTCAAGAGTGACCAGATGGGGTGGAATGATATTACCTTGCAATTGAATAACATTTGACTTATCTTTCTTTAGCTCATCTTGGCAGTTTCCTTTACGGTTGCCATTAACATCTTTATGGAAGTCACCACCGCTCTCTAGAAAGAGAAGGAGATTCTTGTCATCTTCAAAAACTTCCTAATCTTCCATGTTATCGGGCATAAATGGATGATATATAACCTCCACTTGGTATTTTTTATCTTTGAATTCTGGATGGGGAAGTAGTAATGAAGCTGAGATAGCCAAAGAGTTTTCTTTAGAATTCAACTCTCTTGGCACCGATTCGATAAAAAAATCATCCAATGTTTCTATTTCATCCCATACTCTATTTTTGCAATTCTTCAACCTATGGTTCTTTATAGAGTACTGATTCTTGACTTGTCCTACAATTAGCTCAGCATCACTGCGAGCTCGCAGAATTTTCACACCTCTTTCTTTTGCAGTGATAATCCCTAACAGAAGGGCTTCATACGCGGCAGTGTTGTTAGTGTTCCTGAACTCTAATTTGTAAGCCAAGGGCTGACATACTTCATCTGGTGTTATCAAGACCACACCTGCATAGATCCTGATAATGCACAACTACCGTCAAATTCAAGAGTCCATATCTATGGTGGAATTTCTTCAACAGAAAATTGCTTTTCCTCTTCAACGATTTTCATTTCTTTCTCAAGATCATCGGTGAACAACATATAATTTCCAAACTCCAATTCTTGATACAAGATTTGGGCTTTAGGGTCATCAGATTTTAACACTGTAAATTTGGCCTTCTCTTCAGGAACCAATTTAATCTTTTTATTACCTACTGGGATTAGGGCTTGGGACCAATCCAACTTTACCTCCCCTCCAAGGTCTCTGCAAAAACTCCTACTTAACAAAAAACTGTAGCTAGCAGGTATATCAGCAACGAGGATTGTTAGCAACATCCTCTTGGGATATGCTGCTAGGGCCACTTGAGCATCCTTAATTTGGCCAACTAGGGGTACTTGCTTGGAATCCATGGAGTAACACCTATCGTGAGATTTAGTGAGAGTAATTCCTAAAGCTTTGGCCACAGTTGATGGCATTACATTGTCCGAGGCTCCGGAGTCTATTATACAATTGCTCAACCTACAACTATTAATATATAAAGACACATAGAATGGGTCAGGCTTTTGGCCTGGGAAGGTGGCTAAAATGGATGACTCCCTTTGTTCAACTAGGTCTGCAAATAAAGATTCATTCTCTATAGTAGTCATGAAATTTTGATTTAACTCTTGGCTTCCTCCTTTACAATAATCTACTAGCTTTTGCAGCTCAATAGGATTAGACTTAAGATAGTCTATGGGAGAAATCTAAATTTTAGAATTTCTACAGAATTGAATAATGTCAAAAGAGTTTTGTTCTTTACCTAGTTGTGGAATCCTCAGACCTTGATTGGGCTCTTTTGAATTGGAAGTAGATGCCTTGTTATTTTTAGGTAGTGGAAAACCAGGGCCTTTATCCTTCTGACTCCAGGTCAGGACCATATAAGAGGTCCCATCTATGGTGGCATAACATGTTTCTTCTTGCTCTAAATCTGATTCATACTCTAAATATAAGTTTTCAGAGTCGCCATGTGAGTATGAATTTGGTTCAGTTCCAGACACTCTGGAATTCCACTCATCGGTCTGATGCATTTGCCAAGCATGAGCTACATCAGGGCAACTTTCCCCGTCATGATCCATGGTTAAGTGGAAGCCACACATGTTTCCTCTTTTAGGAGGAGCTTCTATAGCTAGTCTCTGTGGTGGAGTAGTTAAATGTAACATTTTTCCTTTTGTATTTCTCCCATCATTATATCTTCCAGGCTGCTCCTAAAAGTTTCACTGGTAGGGATTAATGAATCTGGGAAGTTATCTCTTGAAGGCAGTGAATTCATTAGACAATTTTTTTATCATCTCATCAGATGACATAGTATTGCTACTACTGGCTCTAGACTATATCTCTCTTTTCCATTTCCTGGATGAAATCATGTGGTCCTTGAGTTCTATAGTAGTTCTTTGTGTGGCATCTAAATTTTCCAGGTTCATTCTCCTTAATTCATAATTGATATCTAGTGGCATAGCACTTATGAAGAAAGTTTTCAAATTTCCCACCTTAGGCCTACCAGCTACTAGGATATGATTTACCAGCTTGTTAAAATTAGCTATAAAATCTCTCATGCTCTTTCTTGATAGAAGTCAATTGAGTCAACAAAGCATGCTCATCTTCAGCAATCTTAAACCTTCTTTTGAAGGTGGCTCTCATAGTATCCCAATTGGTAATAGAAGAATTAGGTAAATGATGAAACCAATTAGTGACACCTTCGACGAGAGTCTCAACAAATAGTCTGATGGCCACATCTTCTTCTCAAACCGCTAGAATGTTAATTGAAGTGAAGAATGTGGCAATATGCTTGTGTGTAGATACTTTCCCGTCTCCAAAAAATTTGGGAAAGTTCTTTCTAGAGCCTGTAGGGAGAGGATTATATGCTGCTAGTTAGAGAGGCCTGACTGTAGTGGCCCAAGGGAGTACCATAGCTACTTGGGGTAAGTAGGGCCCCAAGTAGGGTGTTAGATTGACGATGGGAGGGGAAACTACTCTGTGCAATGTCAACACTTGGCAAGTGGTGGATAACTGGGTGGTTTTTTTAGGAGGTAAAGAAGGTCTGCTTTGGCTCCTTACAGTTCTATTTCCCCGATGGGGTACTTCTAAAAGAGAAAAATTAATATCTGTAAGCCTCTCGAAGACCGGGTCTATTCTACCTTCTTTCCTGGTACTTCTAAGAAATATTTTAGGCTCCAAATTTTTGCCTAGTGCTGTGGCCTAACTTCACACTCTGCCCTTCTTAGATTTCTTCTCTGTATGGCTCTCTCAAGTGCTTATGCTCTAGCTTCTTCCAGTTCAAGCACTTGACTGGAATTTCTATAGTGTTCAGTGCTTCTTCTATATCTCCAGACAAAAGTATTTAATGATGAAATGAGATCCTCTTGATTGTCTTGGAATCCAAGATTAGGTTGGAGCACAGGGATTATATTTTCATGGGGCAGCACCATCTTTCCTCATTGTATGCTTCTGGTATAATGACTATTCGTCTCCCCGGTAGAGTCACCAAAAATCTATTGGTAAACAGATTGTTCTTTTGAATGTAACTCTAAAATACCCAAAAATGTTTAAGAACAATTGAATACAACAGTTGGGAAATAGTTACTTGAAAACCTATTTTCCCTCTGAACTAGAAGGTACAGCTCCCTGATATGAATAATGTTTAATGAATTTTAATCTTTCCTAATCTAACAGGGGTATACTCTTAACTCGAGAGCAGGAGAGGTAAACCAAGCTAATTCTAAATAGAAAATAGCTCAGGCGAAGTAAATATAATTCTAAATCTAGCCAATTCTGAGATCTTATCAATCAAATTAACTCCCAAAACTGGCGATAAATGGACAATTACTAAAAATGCAGATGCAAGACTGAAGGTTAATAATGTAATGATATGGAGATGATCTATATCGTAAGAACATTCCCAAAACTTAGAATAGCAACTGATTTTCCCCTTAATTAGCCTATCAAATCATAATACAGAATTCTGGTTCAAATACATATTACGAATCTAACTCAAAAGAGACGTTCAATTTCAATAGAAAGATAAATCAAATGCAATGAAATAGTTAAACAAATGGCATTCAAACATACACAATTGACTCAGAAAAAATGCTATCCTTCACACCAAAATTTAGCCAACCTTTGTATTGATTTTGGGAATAATACATATAGAGTTCCAGATTGGACCGTTACAAAAAGGGGTAACCGAAACGGTTCAACTTCCCCAACCAAAAATGATAACCAAAGGTTTATCCATTACAAAACTTAACAAAAATAGCATAAGGGGGAAAATATCTAAGATTCAGTTTCCTTCCCCTTATCTACTTTGGCCCTATAGGCGATTACAACAGTGATGACT
>MU223908.1:1016728-1034874 GCA_018584345.1 Thuja plicata
ATAGCATAAGGGGGAAAATATCTAAGATTCAGTTTCCTTCCCCTTATCTACTTTGGCCCTATAGGCGATTACAACAGTGATGACTTGGATGAGTTCTTCATGTCTATTGACATGGACATTGGTGTAATGGAAAAGCCATCTAGAATTTTATTTGGCTAGAGTCTTGATCGCTTCTGTCTGATCTTTCAGTTCCTCCATAGCTCTAAAGATGCATCCACTCAATTGCTAGAGCTATGGAACCTTGTCTAGATGAGTCAAAGACTGCTCCGCTAAATTGTGCAGATAATCTATAAATGACTTCTGCATGTTGACTACTCCAACTATTGCTTTGCCTTGACCGCTAGTTTTTGATTCTGCATGAAGTCCTAAGAGAATTTTAAAACCTTTACTTTGTTCCTCTTGCACTTTAACATTTATTTGTTGTATTCAGGTCTTGACTTGAATGATCATCTTGATTTTGAACTCCAGACTTTGGAGCCATTCGATCAAGGGCTCATCACCCTTCTATAGGATCTTAGCTTTTAGGGCCTCCTTAGTCTTCATCTTTACTACCACATGCAACATGACTATGCATTCTTGGCATCTTACTCTTTTCACAGTGAGAGTCTGTAAATTCTTCTCAATGTTGCTCTTCTCTGTTTCTAGCCTTAGAAGAGCATTACCTAACTGTTCAATGATTGCTAGGCCTTCTAACTGGAGCCTCTCGATCCACCTTTTACCAATCTTCTCATAATGTTGATCCTCTTGCAACTTAGCGAGAATGGCTTGGTTCTTAGTAGAACTGGGATCAAAGGAAGTTTGGGTACTGGGAGCACTCACAATAGGAGTGAGGAGCTATCTGATGAAGTCAGTTAGCTGGGCCACTTCCGCCTTAAGCTGAATTTTGGAAGTCTTGAGATCTTCAAGCTCTTCCTCTATCACTACATTAGTGGATTTCCACCAGTCCACCTTGGTATTATGTCGAGCCAATCCCATGTTGAATGATAGCAACTGAAATTCTAAGGCCACCAGATCTTCGAGTCTTCCCTCTTTAGTGGGCTTGGCTACTTCCATGGTGAAATGCCCTATCTCAGGATCATGACCCAGAGTAGACATTGTCTTCACACTCTTCTGCTTGCTTGTGGTAGCCTTGGGCTGAAAAGCCCGCGATAGAGTGTCTTTGCTGGGAATTGCTTCTCCCACTCTCTTCCTTTTGTGCTCTAGGGTGTTTTCTATCCATGACTTTGCACTGGTAACTTTGTTGGCAGAGACCAACTCTTCAATGAACAACTTCCTTATGAGTGGGGGAGTAACTTTAGGGTGGGAAGCAAATGGATTCACTAAAGTGGGTGAGGAGGAGATTAATTTTACAACTTGAGCAACCTCCTATTGCTCCCCACCCCTCTTATCTGATTCTGTAGAAGAAGTACTAGAGCTATCCTCTCCTACTTCAACTATGATAGGGGATGCCCTCTTTGGAGTTTCTTGGGTCGAGGTCTCAGCCAAAGTATCCACAGCAATAGCACTAGCCAGTTGTTCAGACTTTGTATCTTTAGAAAGCTCGGCTGCAGACTTGATTTGGTCTATCAGGAATACTTCCTTAGTCACTTTAATGTCTAGAAGAGGACCCTCTCCATAGGTCTTTTCTAGGAGAGAAGTCTTCTTAGGAGGTTCATCACCTCCTCCCAATGGTTGAATTGATCCTTTTGCAACTATAGAGATTGTTGCTAATGAAGTGGTTGCAACACTAGTAGTTTCCTTTGTCAGAGTTTGCTGAGTGGGAGGCTTCCTTTCTGACCTCTTCCTTCGGCCTATAGTCCACTCAACCCATTGAACTATTCTTTTTTAAATCCCCCATCAGATCCTGCAGGACGAAGATATGAGAAATCTCTAAACTGAATAAAATAGCATCCAAATTGGCTTATAAAAGCCATGGCTTCAAGAGAAAATCTCCTTTTTGGACAACCTTGTAGCTCCTTGCATAGTCTCATTGTAAAGGCATCATTAACTATGAGATAATTAGCATAACTATTTTGTAGTTTTAAAGAAGGGAAAAACACATAGCTTTTTACATTATCTGGGAATTCCTCTAACCTAGGAAGCCTAGGCCAGATTTGAATTGTAGCTAAAATATACAAGAGGACCAAAGACATGTAGAATTCATTCTAGAACTTGGCCCTATTGAGGCCGTCTGAGAGATTCTCACTCACCATAAGGGCCTAGTCAATGAAATGATGCTAAGAATAGATTATTTTAACTAGGAAGAAATGTTGTTCAACAAAATTAAGAGCTTCGCTCTCACCTCTAATCCTATGAAGCAATACCAGGATATCCATGATTTTTGGCTTCAGATTTGCACCAAATAATTTTTTGGGCAACTTTCCCTTGGCGCTCTTGGGTTCTTTAAACCATGACTTCATAATCTCTCTCTTCCATACCGGTCTCTTCATTGAGTATTCAAAGACTGCCCGACTATAAGTCACTTCAAATTATTTCGCTTGCTCTGGAATATGGAGGGAATTTTGGACAAACTCTCTATCAATAGAGAGGAGCACCGTGTTGTCAGGTAGAAGAATTTGCTTGGTGTCTAGGTTGTATTAGGCTATACATTCCTGGACCAATTCAGGAGCTTGAACGGCTATAGGAAAACCAATGGCTTCAACTAATCCACTCTCCTTAAGCTTCTCTGTAATAGGGTGCATCTGCTCCGCTCTCAATATATTCTAGAAGATCTGTATGTCAAAGAAATTTAGTGAGGTATCTGAGATTTTGTGCCACTCTGAGATAATGTCGTTCATTCCGTCGAATCCCACGAATCTAGAAGCCATGTGAGTATGATTGGACCTAGAGATTTGAATTTCTCTTTGGGAAACAAAGACAATGAGCAACTGGTCTTAGCTACTTTGAATTCAAACAACTTGGTGAACAATGGTGGTTCCAGTTCAAAATCTCCATCTGATTTTATAATTTTTAAATTCTTACCATTTAATGACTGACTTCCCGTGCCACACGAATGAAAAGACCTCTACATTAATGAACAAGTCCGTTACAAAGTAAAATGGCTTTATTTGAATTATTTTGTTTTCTTTATATGCTTTTAGAAAACCTCTTTTCACTTTAGTAACTGTAACGGTAACTTTCTTGAAGCAGCAGAAAATTACTTTTCCACTTCTCCTTTGGGTGGAGAAATACTTTTGTAGTGCTCTCTGTCTGAAAATCTGCCAAAGGAGAATTTGGGCCTATAAGGGTGCCAAAATGATATATATTGATTCCATTGGCCTTTTTATATGTCGGATCTCTTATCACATGGATTATTCTTCAAAACTTCTTCACCTTGATAGTTTGGCAGAAAATGCATCTCGCGAGTCGAAACTCACCTGTAGGAGCAGAGGAGAAGCCATTTTCTGCTTTTTTGCCTATGAGATAATTCCATGAATTTTTCTTCACTTGATCATTTCTTTTGTTTCCCATAGGATGAATATAAGTGATCAAATATTTCTTGTTCATGACTTCCTCATTTTCCATCTTTATTTATCTCTGATATTCTTAACTGTGTCAATCATGGAAAGCACATTCCATAGGTGGTTTTCTGCCATGGAGAAGCTAAAATTTGATTTCCCACCAATGGTGCAATCTGATGATATGAGACAAAATATTTCATCTGTATGTGATTTTGAGGTTAGAATTTTTCAAACCATGGCCTTTACCAGATTGGGAACTTAACCTACCTAATAAGAACATGATTTTAGACCTAGAATTCACCTAGCTTAGGACGGAGAAGTCAAGTTAGGGAAATCTGATAAAGGCCTTCTATCCTAAGGGGATTTCTAGACTTAGACTCTAGACTCACATGAAACTTCCAAGACAACTACTACACATTAAACATCCATTTTTTTTCTTGATTTATAAAGACCAAAAGTGGGGCAACAGTTAATACACGCAGATCCTGATATGATGTTTCAGTCAAGTTATGTAATTCTTTTATTGGTAGTTACAGTTCTGGAAGTGTAACTATTTAGGGCTGACGTATATCACATGTTTCTTGAGTTGTTCCTATCTTTTGTATATGCATGTGTATATTCATGATCAGTTATGAGTTGATGATATTAATCTAAAGGTGCCAAATGTGTTTCAAGAAGATTGCAAAGTTAGAGTTAATTTGGTGAGGCCGACTTAGTGAAGCAACGTGTCTATTCAGTTTATACTTGCATGGTTGTAATAATGCTTGTGTGCTTAGTAGATTTGACAAGGATGTTATGAAGAGTTGTCTTACAGGTCCCATGATCTCATACTTTGAGGAAGATACTTATAGCAAGTCAAAGGTGACATGCTAAGTGTGAATGATACAAAAAGAGTAGAAAGATGTACAAAGCATATTATCAAAGTTGGTTCATTCATCAAGAGTCTATGTGAAGAAGAAGTGAAAGATTGAAATACACTGGAACTAATCAAGATAGAAGGTCTACTCTACAGTTCATCATCAGATATAGTGCATATATGTTATACACAAGGTTGTAGCCTTCACCGTCAAGCAGTGAGCTTTTAGACAGTGAGTCCACCACCCCTAACAGGGTTATTTGTAAAAGACTCCTAATAGGGTCTGACCCTTAACTAGGTCACTATACTTATTGCATTGTAAAGTACAAATCCTAACAGGGTTGAGATATCTTCTAACAGGGATTACTATAAACAAGTATAGTTCATTGTGGGTGCTAATTCCCACCGGGGTTTTTACCATTTGGTTCTCCGTAATCAAATTGTGTGTTGTGTACTTTGTTATCTGATTAAGAATTTACTTTTTTGTATTCTGAAGTTAAAGAAGAAAAAGAATTAAAGTTATGGATAACTGATTCACCCCCCTTCCCCTCTCAGTTATCCTTTGGGACTATTCTAACATATGGAGGGGTTAGCATCAGTAATACATGGGTAGATTCTATCTATGGAGTGCTTACTAGAGTCATGGGATAAGTCATTGGGGTCAGCAAAGACAAACTTCAAGGTTGTCTTTGATAGAATGTAAGTCTAGTGTTCCTTTGTCATTGTTGACAAAAAGGGGGAGATATATGAGTGTGAATAGTAAAAGAGAGAGTATTAATATAGTAAGGGGGAGTAGGAGTTGAATGAGTTGAATTATGTATGGGTACAATGGAGGTTAATACTTATAGATTTATGCATGGCATAATTTTGAGTTTATATAGAGTTTTTTCCTTCAATGCCAAAGGGGGAGATTGTTGGCATTATGGTATTTTTTGGAGAATATCTAAAGATTGGTCATAAGAAGGTACATAAATATTTTTTTTTATGGAAACATGATCAATTAATATGATTGGAGTGAGAGGTAAGATATTTACATGATCAGTAAAGGGAGAAACAATTAATTGTGTCGACCGGTGTATAGGAAGAACAATTTCAGTCAGTTAAATTTGTAGTGATCAAGTTACAGATAAAATTAGACGATGTGATATTAGAGGATATATTCACATGGCATGATGAATCCATGGTTCTAACTATGATAACTAATTCAATTTTTTGAGTGAATTAGTGTTTTTGATGTGGAATATAGTGTACCTATTTGGTCACCAATCTAAATTTCATGATAAATCAGTTAAGGCGGTGGATCTGAGGTTTTCTGTTATTTATGAAACTAGATGTTACATTTAGGGATGATATATTAGGTATGATTAAAACTAATTTAAAAGAGGTTGGTAAATATTTTGTGTCAAATTTTATGGAATGTTTTTAGGTCTTAAGCCACTTAAGAACACAATATATAAGGAGATCTAAATCGTGTGATTTAGGGTTGTGATTGTATTTTGAAATGAAACAATCAGATATTGAAGAAGTAGAGATTAGTACAACATCATAAAGAAAAGGAGCAGAGAGGATATGATAGGAAAGTAGTGCCATTCTAGAGATCATTATTGTTGTTGTTTCCTATCAGTTGCAGCAGGTTAAATCCTTTAACAGTGTAGATCCAAACATATCTTTATTTTAAATCCTTTAATAGGATAACTTCTTAATTGAAGGTTGAACCTCTAGTGAGGTAGACTCTAACAAGTATTTTGGTACTTCTAACAAGGTACTAGTCAATTTTAAAAGGGTGAACCCTTGAAATGGTATTGTATCTCCTAACAAGGAAAACACTTGTTACTGCAGTAAGGTGATTTGTAGGTGTCATCCCTACCATGGTTTTTGTAGGATTTGGCAAATGCAAATCCACAAAACCTGAATACACCTACATGCAAATAAATTTTTACAGAGAAGAAGCACAAGAATGAAAAAGTAGAACTCAGGGATGCTTGAAAGAAGAGACAAAATAATTTTTCCCTAAGTTATGAAAGAAACATTACAAAGTTCAGCCTATAAAGGTGAATAAACCCTAAATACAAAAACTAGGTTGCGCAATATAATTAATATAAAATATTAATTATATGCACCTAAGAGACAGCTTAAGAGAAAAAAGAGTAATGAAACTACCTAATTACTCTAACACCCCCCCTTAAGTGAAGCTCAGGAGGTAAGCTAACCTAGCATAGCTATGAAAGCAAGAAATGGGTCCCGGCAAGAAGGCCTGATTAGGTACCCAATACAAGGAAATCTCTATAAACCAGAGACAAAGGAGAAAACCCAGTGGGAAAAAATCCTCTCCAAAAAGAGATATAAAATCAAGCAAAAGACAAAGAATGACTTCAAGAGACTCTCTCAAAGCCATGAGTATAATGCATGCTGCCAACCCCCTCGTGAGAGAGGGTCGAGGCTCCAAAGCCCCCCCAAAATGAAAGAACCCCTAGATCAATGAACAAACCACTGTGACTCCAATGCAAAGGAGTGAAAGATAGTGAGAAGTGAAGAGGTAATCTTGAAAGATGAGGTGTCACTAGAAGGCCGAGATGATGCTCAAAGGAGTAGACATGAGGATCCTGAAATGGAATCCCCAATGCAAGTGGTATGATAGGTGCACTGACACTATCATGAGAGAGGAGATGAGTGTCCTCTGTAGAATCCTCAACAACTATACCTAGTGGCTCAATGAATGGAGCTGGAGGGTCTGTCAGTGCTGAGGAAGAGTCCTGCTGAAGAGAAGAAACCTCAACAAGATGTGGTGTGGCAGTCACAGCAGTGGTCTCAGGAACAACACAGAGGTTCAAGTGACCTGACTGTACCACATGATTCTCTCATAGAAGAGGAGAGCTAAGCTCTAATAATGGAGATGGTAGACCAAAATGTGTGAAGGTGTAGAGATGGGTGGAATGATCAACTAACCCTGTAGCAACAATGCCTCCTATCACACTATCCCTGATGAGGGTTGAATCTACCATGAACTCAACTATCTTCCCTGACCCACTGAGAGTAATCTGATGAATCAAGAGAAGGTTTGCAGATAGAGAAGGAACATACAATACATCATTGAATGTGCCATCTTGAATGATTACAGAACCTTTCCCATAGACTATCATAATAGTGTTGTTCCCCATGAGAATGTGAGGAATAGGAGAAGCCTCAAGAAAAGAGAAGATCTTCGGAGAATATGCCATATGGTGAGAAGCGCCTGAATCCAGTATCCAAGGGACCTGTGAAGGGGATGCAGCAGAGGCCTAGAATGTATGACCCTTTCCAAGATCCTGTCTAGCTAAAGAAGATGTGGTAGAAGACTGAAAAGTAGACCCCTATGAGCCAGAAGAGGATGGAGAGGAAATGGTGCTCTTCTGAAGGAGAGCTTGAAAAGCCGCAATCTATTTCTCATAGCCATCAAACTTCTTCTGATAGCAAAGTGACTCATCATGAGTTCCCTACTGACAATAGGAACATGAGGGTTTGTCAGTCTTTGATTTCTCCTTCTGAGGAGTAGATGGTGGTGCCTGTTTCTACTCTAGCTTCTGTGAAGATGAGTGGGCAACCAAAGCATCGTTCATAGATCCAGAAGAACTATCCAGCTATTGAATCTTTGACTGCTCTTGAGTCAAACAATCATAGAAGGTCTCAAAGGAAGGCATAGTGTGTTGAGGGCCCAAGGCATCCATAGTGGAATAGAAGGTGGAGGAGAAGATCAAAAACTTTCTGCAAAGCTTTGAGAGTATCAAAAAAATACACTCATTATCTAACTTGGTCTTCCCACATCCCTGCAAAACTAAATAGAGAGAATTGAACTTCATCAAGAAGTCCTCAATGGTGGGAAAATTGTCAGGAGAAAAGGATGTCAACTTTGCATCAAGCTGAAGTGCCATGAACTCATTAACTATGCCAAACAAATCTGCAAACTTGTTCCATATAGCCCGAGGAGTGTTCAAATTCTCTAGGTGAAACAGGAGACTCAGAAATATTCAATGCCAGTAAGCCCATGGCTTCATCCATTTTATTTCTGTACTGAAGAGCCTCAAAAGGACACTGCAAAACTGGTTGGTTCTCATCCAGACATGACCATAAGCCACGTGACATGAGTAGCCTGGTCATGTGTGCTTTCCAGGTGTGGTAATTATGTGGTGTCAGCCGGGCCACAGAGGGGTCTGACATTGAGAGAAGAAAAAGACGAAAGTAGAAGGGTCATTTTCTAAAATTAAATGATAGAAAGAAAAAGCACCCCCCCACAATGTATGATTCTATCCCCCATACAACAAAGAAACAATTACTGAAAGCACAAAAAGTGAGAAAAAAACCTGAATTCTAGAGGTAGAACAGGAGCACAAAAGAAGGTGTGACTTTGACTAAAAAATCTAGCAAGCAAATAGAAAAATTAGGAAATGAAACCTGCATGAGATTGACAGGCTCAGAAAGAGGTTTCCAATGATATAAAGAAGTTGAAAATCTGAGTCTGTATGAGCCCTGTAGGACCAAGCAGGCACAGGTACCCCCAAAAACCAAGCTCCCTGGAAAAAACTAGACACTGGAAAAAAGTTGACGGTCAAATGGCCATCACCCGTCTGCGGAAAACAATTTGATGGTTGTATGGCCGTCAGATGACTGTCATTGGAAAAAAAATTTGGTGGCCGAAAAAGGTCAAAAATTATCGACAAATTTGAAAACTGGCCGAAAAAAAGGTCTGGTAGGGTGATGTCAGCAGTGATGTCACCACTGCATTGTCAGCGGCAGCAGGTGGTGGGTTGGTGGCTGGCCGCCGGTGGAGGTAGTGACAGAGTGGTGCCCGGGTGATGACTAGGTGGCTCCCAGGCAGCAGCACTGATGGCGGCTCTTCCGGTGGGCGGCGCGCCGGCTAGGGTTGGGCGTGGGCCAGGCCGGGGTGGCGCCAAGGTGGCATGGGAGTGGCGCACTTTGGTCACGCTCTGCCAGAGCCAAAAAATGTGCTAAAAAGTCATTTTTTTAAATTTTTTCCTTGAAATGTGTGTCATACGGCCTAAGAGACCAAAAAATTTTCCCAGAGGTCACTGTGACCAAAAATGTCAAACTTTATATGTATTTCAACTCTCCCAGGCCTTCTGAGCGCAATGGAAGAGTCTTTTTTGGCTTAAAGTACACCAAAAAAAAATTCTTTTTTGCATGCAAAAAAGAAACAAAAAATATCATCCTACAGAGAATACCAGATCTGAAAGGCAAGCCCAGAACCCTCTAGAGAGAAGAAACTTTTTCACTGTCAGCTATGAATCATGACTTCAAAAAACCCTTAGACTAGGCAGTAGCAGAGAAGCTCTGATACCATGTAGGATTTGACAAATGCAAATCCATAGAACCTGAATACACCTGCATGCAAATAACCTATTACAGAGAAGAAGCACGAGAATGAAAAAGTAGAACTCAGAGATGCTCAAAAGAAGAGACAAAAATGTTGTTCCCTAAGTTATGAAAGAAACATTACAAAGTTTAGCCTATAAAGGTGAACAAACCCTAAATGGAAAAACTAGGTTGCGCAATATAATTAATATAAAATATTAATTATATGCACCTAAGAGACAGCTTAAGAGAAAAAAGAGTAATGAAACTACCTAATTACTCTAACATTTTTTTCCCTCTAACAAAAGTTTCCAAGTGAAAAATATGTCTCATGTGTGATTCTTTTGTGGATTCTTGATGTTTTTTTTAATTCTATTTGATATTATCAGTTGCATGTTTCATTTGTTAGAAGTTGTTGATTAGCTTTGTTAACTCGGTGGTGAAAATTCTCAAGTACTTATCCACACTGATTCACCTCCCCCTCTCAATGCTTGTGCATACTAACAGAAACATACAAATGGCTATCTATAATTATTTACAAGCCAATATATTTTATAATATATGCCCCTTCCATGATCCCCAAATTTTGGACCCAATGAAACCACCACCGCCATGTTCCCCATTTCCAATCAAACCCATTTCAATGAGTCCCATTCAAAGCTGATCTTCCTCATGAAAAAGAATTAAATCCTTCCCCAAATATCCTATACATATTCTAATTCATACTCCATGTCAATAGGATGATTCAAAGCATAAAAAGATGAGTCCTAAAACAAATCAAGATCATGATCTTAAGAATGCCCAATCCCATACAATAGTTTACTGAGATTCCATCCTCCCTGAATCTATTGATGATCCTACCATCTATTTCCATATTATCAATGATGATTCCCATCCACTCCAAAAAAAGTGTCCTTCCAAGTTCTATAAACCTTCCACTTCCTAATATCATGAGATTCTTTCCATTCTTCCTAATGGTTCCATCCAAGGTCAAGAGAAAAATACCCTTAAGATGCATATTGATGATTCCCTTCCAAGTCAAGATCAAATAATTCCTTCATCCTAATATCCACCGCAAGATTCCACCATCCCTTTGGATCCTGCTCAAGATACCTCCATCCCTTCATCTTCGTGTTCTATTATTCCATGTCCTCCACAAGATCCTATCCTACTAAATGATCCCAACATTCCTACTATTCCACCTCATGAAAAACCTGTCATATCTCTTGGACCCCTCATTATCCCAAAATCTCTATACAATATTTTCATGAACCCCTTACATATCAAATGGGTTCCTCCTTACATATAAAATGTGTTCCTCCATGTACATCTAGTCTAGTCTACTTTTAAATTCTATCATTTATTTTCCTTATCATATACACATTTAAATGGATTCACATCCCATAAAAAGTATCCCATTGGTAGAAAGATTTAAAAAATCATGTATTAACAAGGAAAAGGGAATGCCTCCATAAAAAAATAGTATTAGAACCCATCCATATCAAAGAAAATCCTAATGGTTATGGTCATAGTTACATGCCTAATTCTAAAGAATTTGGTATCACTACAAAATCTAAATTCAAATGTACATATTCCCCTCCAACCCTTCCATCCATATTAGGTCCATATATCCCTCTATCTATTAGCTCAAACTCAACTTATCCTTTCATAAATCAAGATCAGAAAAGGCACACATCTTTGATAACCTTCAGACTAAACCACCCATCCAAAATACCTCCATGTCATTCCTATTCATCCATGAATCTCATTTCTTTTCTAAGCAATTTGGATTCCAGGCATAAAATACATAATTCCAACAATCCACATAAAATTAAGGACCAACATGTCACATATAATTAACATGTAAAAATAAAGAAACATATGATCCAAAAATAAAAATAAATATCCAAAAGGCCATAAAGATCCACTAAGAAAAAAGAAAAATGTAAATCCATATGGGTTTCTAAATCCCTTGTGCAAGCAATGCATTACAATGAACCACAAAAGAAAGAAAAACTAAAAACCATGTAGATTCCCAAGTGGATCCTCATAGGACAACATCCTAAAGAAAAATCAAATTTGGCATCCAAAATTGCTATACCTCCATACAAACATCTTCCATTTTCAAAATCCATTTTGGGTCCTTATGTCCCAAAATCTACATCCATTCCTCTAGATCCCAAATTTACTTTTCTTTCATTACTTCACCACCCCTCAAGGTGTGTGCCAATGTTGTTTTTGCCCGAATTATCATCCAATCAAACTAAAGTCTTCTTAGACCCCCTCCATCATCCAACACAAATTTTCCATCCTTTCATTTGTCTTATCCAATCTTTTTATCATCCCATGCATTCCTCTATTTTGTCTCGTATTTCATTACCCTACCAACATCTTTGAGAATACCTTCATATCTATGGTCTATTATTGCATATATTTCAAAAAAATTGTTCAAAGAATAATATTATAGAGTCACTCATCCATTTCCTATCATGTATCAATTATCTTCCAAAAAGTCAAAAACAAGTGAGAAAAAAATTGTTTCCTTGATGAAAACTTGGCAAATAAGTGTCTTGGTGACATCAAAAAAATAAAAATAAAAAATAAAAGAAAAATCATTTGTTGACTAGTAAAAACCTGGAAAATAGGCGCTTTGGGAGAGTACCATGATAAAAACCCAGAAAATAGGCATCATGTGTAATCTAGGAACTTCCTACATTCCATACTTGGGGGCGGGTTTCATCCATGTTATCCTATCATATCATTCTCTAATCATATCATATCACATCTCTCATCCCTCGTATCTATTATCATTTATCCCTCATATCTATCATCCTTCTTTACATCCATATTTCCTTTTCCATCTTTGATCTTCGATCATGTTCTTTATTATTATTCATCTCTCATATTCATCATCCTTCTTTGGATCCATATTCCTTTTCCATAGTTGATCTTGATAAGACTAAGGATCCTCATAATCATAATGTGTCCTATCTGCTTTACATTGTCCACATCCCTTTTAGTCTTTATCCCATGACCTATCCACTTTACTTCCTTCTTGACCATATCATGTAGCTTATCACATCCTTTTAGACCATATCTCTTATCTTATCAAACCCTTTAGTCCATATCCATTATCTTTTTCATTTAGGATCTTGCTAGTCCTATCCATATCCTATCATCATCCTATCCAAATCTATCCCTTGATATTGATATAAAATAAGGATGTAAAATGCAAAACATTTTTTCCATAAACCTCTTGATATGTCCATTTTTTAGACCACATGTCATCCTATGCATCATGTCATTACCCTACCTTGTCATGTCTAATCCCTTAGCTTGCAAAAATAATGTGTTCTTCTCCTGTCGAATAGTTCTTGGAAATCAAATAATCACCAATGCCATAATATAGTTGCCACCATCTTTTCTTTATCAATTTTCATTCTACCAGTATGTTCATACATTCATAATGTCCTTGTTTTTCTATACATTTGGGGGAACAAATGCATCTTTCTCATGCATTAATGCCTGAGAAAAATCATAATAATTAAATAAAGTACTGAAAAAATATTAAAAAATTTTAATGTCCCAAAAAAAGAACACAAAAAATTTAATAATTTTAAAAATAATAAATAACTTAAAAAAATCAAAAGCAATAAAGTGTCATTTTCTGACACTGGCGTCATTTCATTTTATTTTTTGTTTTTTCTTCAATAAATTGTCCCTTTTAACAAAGATAGACATTTCAGTATAAGCAATCAGGAGATGTCAAACTTTGGGCTTATCAAATCATGCATCAATAGACAAATCACCCAATCAATTCATCAATCAAACATATCAAATTTGTCACATCAATCATCAATTAATCCTTTATCAATCATCATCTATTTTATTCAGGGTGTGGTATACTCCAAACCAAATGATATTCATCTTATATGGGGTACTGCAACTAGACATCATCATCATCAATAAAACTATCAACTTTGACAATGAGATATGAATGGCTATTGACTTGCTTGGTGTAGTGAGTCTTATTTTTCATTCATTTTATCTTTCCTATGCTACTCAATGATATTAATGAGTGATGAGAGTGGTCGAGATGGTTAATCATAATTTATTTCTGATTTTTCTTCTATTTGTGAGATGTTGTTTTTGAAATTATGGGGCATGTTTGTCTTGGGTGTCTATGTTGGCATGTTCTGGCATGTTCACTTGGTGACTATCACATGTACTTTGACCCTTAATATACATATGCTTCGTGATGGATTGTATAATTGTGTATCTTCAACGTGTCTATTTTGATGCAAAAAGGATCATAGGATTGCTTTAGCTTCATATATGTCACGATGTGACCATCCTATTTTCTATAACAAAAGTTCTACAAAAGACAAAAAAAATTGCACTAATAAAGAAAAGAAAGGATTTTTTTTCCTTTTGTTTGATTTATGTCCTTTTCAAGTTGGTTTTATTTTCCTTTTTGGTATGTCAATGTCCCTTTAATTTGAGTCTTGTCACCTTTAAGTTCATCTCATGCCCTTCCTTGGATAGTATTGTTTCTTTTTTTTCATTCTTGTGTTCATTTTGGTTTTGTCTCTATTTTTGGATTCTTGGTGTCATTTTCCACAAATTGCCCTCTTCTTACGATTTTTTGCCCAATTTTTTGAGGGAGCACCCTTGTAACCTATTTTTCTAAGTCACCCTTTTAATGCATTTTTCTCAATTTGTTTATGAAACAATGCTCACAATCACATTGTCTCAAAGAGGGGCAAAACATAGACACCTAAAAATGGTAAATGCTTGAGGCTTTGATTTTTAGTGCATCGCTCGTCTAGGCGTTGTTTGCGCCATTATTTGATTTTTGATAATTTTGGGTCAATTTTGAATCATTTTTATTCTTTTGATTAATCCTTTATTTTTGTCATATTTTCCTCTATTTTGGTTGTGTTGTCACATTTTTTTGTGTGTCTAATTAAATAATTTTGATAATTATTTAACTAATTTATTTAGTTTGTACCTAGGGGATTGATCATTTAATTAATTCCCATATGTCTTAATATGTCCTCTTTAGGCATAAATAAATCTTTTTTTTTGTCCTTTTCATTTTTGGTGTCACGTTTAAATATGAAATATTTAAATGTCTTTTGGGCTTTTTGGAGGGAATTACTAAGTGATTTTTATTATTTGCCTTTTGTTATTGACCTTTGTCCCTTCTTTCCCCACTTTTCCTTTCACATTCATTTCCTTGGTTCTTTTGTGCAATCTTGTCCATCCATTGTCTTTAATCTTGTTTATCGATTTTGATATAGGATTTTTATAAATTGGACCCTTTTTCACCTTTTTGGCAACCACAATTTCTAGTATCCTCACCCACACATTGTCATAATTAATCTTTACTTTTTGGATATTATTTGTGTAATTTTCATACAAAGAGTGGCAATATCACATTAGAGGAGAAGGAAAAAGAAATGAGATGCCATTGAATAAATGTTTGTATTTTGAATTGAAATACTTTATCATTTGTGCATTTTGTTTCAATATTCTTGTTGTTGAGATTAAAATTTTACTAACATTATTGTTACGGATTTTGTGGTTGGCTAATCATATTTTTATACTAATTAACTGATTTTATTTATCTACACTTAAAATTCAACACTTTCTTATCTTTTTTTATTCACAATTGATAATAAGACAAGTTATGGGAACATGCCAAACTAAATAATTGAAATTCTCTCAATATTAGGACTTAGTCTTATCATTTTTAAAGAAATATTATTCTTACACAATAAACCCTATCCCATGGAAAGATAATTGATGTGAAGATACAATGGAAAGTGTTGCTTCCCTTATATCCCTCCAAGACCCTTATGTGGACTATCAATTTATTATCCATAATCTTCTCAATCCTATTGTTTTTGACAATTCTAGTTAAGTTTCTTATTGTTACAAGATGGATTTTGATGAATGGTACTCTCATATTCTTTGATAGTTGTGTAATATACTTTTCCTAATCCCACAAGTAAAAACACTAGAACTCAAATTCGTAAACTTGTTGTATAATACATTATTCTCTCTAATGTCCTTTTATAGGAGAAGTTAGAAAAATCTTTTTCTTTATCAACAAATCAAAGAACCTCATTACCCTTGATGAAGCACAGTCAAGAGCTTGTGGAGGGGCATTTTAGTGGTAAAGCTTTGGTCCAAAAGTTACTCCAAAGTGGATACTATTGGAAAACCATGGAAAATGATTATTTTAAAAATTGTCAAAAAGTGTCATCGGTGTCAACAACATAATAATTTGTTTTATGTTGTTGCCCATGAGCTTAGATCCTAATTTACTTCATGGTCATTATCATTATTGGGTTCAAACATTTTTGTGAAATCTCTCATCCCTCTTCTTAAGGAAATAACTTCATCATCACGGCTACAAATTACTTTACATAGTGGGTTGAAGTCATTCCTATAGAATCCAAAAACATTGAAGTAGTTTGTCAATTTATCCTAGATAATATTCTTTCTCAATTTTGTATACCTTCCACTTTGAAGTTTGATAATTTTACTTCATTTGAGAACAAATATGTGAATAATTTTCTGAAGAAATATCACTGTCAACATCATTTTTAAAATACTTACTATCCTTAATCAAATGATTTATCATATTCTTATAGATCTTGATTGTGTAAATATTTTGAGTCCCTCTCTTTTTCCCTACTTATGGTTCACAGAGTGTGACCCAAAATGTTGACTCAAAAATCTGTACACAATCAGGATCCAAACGCATATGATAAATCATTATGGATTATGGAAACTGTATATCACTTAATCAAAGTTTCATACCAAAGAATCTAATAAGGTAATTGAGAAAATCCTTCATAAACTTGTTAAAAATCATGGTAAGGACTGACATACTTATTTATCTTATGCTTTATGGGCTTACTAAACTAGTATCTTTACAACCACTAACCTTGTTTACAATATCAATGTGATTATGCCTTTAGAGTTAGAGATTCCTTCATTGATAATTTCTCTCAAGGAAATCCTTGATGATGATGATGATCATAGAGAAAAAAATCTTCAAAAAAATGAAATACTTGTTGAACATCATATAAATGCTCTTGAATGTATTCAAGTTTATAAAAGGACTACGCAATGAAGTTTCAGTAAAAAGGTTATTCAATTATTTTTATTTTTGGTGACTTAGTGATCCAATAAAATCAATTAAACATAAATTTTCTTCTAGGGGAAGAAGGAAGGTTTAGTCTAAAGTAGCTTAAACCTTACATTTTCACTAAAGTCTATGGATTATGTGGTCACAAAATAGTGTAGATTTAGAAGGCACACCTCTAAAATCTCCCATTAATTTTGTGCACTAACATATATATTATTCTTAGTTATTCTTCTTTGTTCTCTCTTCTTCGTTGGATTGTATGCTAGCGTATTTATTAATTAAAACATGTCATGTTGCATAGTTGTACATTCTTTCCATTTAGTGTACATTGCTTTGTTCATGAAAAAATGTTAGTTCATCTTGGCTATCTTCTTTGATTTATTTTCATAGATTAATAAATTATGTTCTTATGGTACCATATTATTCAATATTCCATGTACTAAGTTAAATCATTTTGTTGTTTTTTTTTTAAATGCTTTGGCTAGATAACATCGACATTTAACTTGGCATCAGCACATTACATCATCAATTATTGCATTTAGGTAAACACTTATTAAGTTTTTTTATTAAATCACACATGTATAAATTTAATCATTATGGAAATGGTTATGCAATCAATCATAATAGTATTAAATTAGAAATGCATGCTCGTCATCATATTTGTTATATTTTAATCAAAGTAATAACTCACATTGTTTTGCATTAAAATGTAAAAGTATGTAAAACACCTCAAACATCATCATATATACATAAATTATATACATCAAAATTACCACTAAAAAAAGGTGTTGTAAAATCATATACATCTCATCACCCTAGGGATGATGGATACCAGAGACTTAAGGACCTGGTCATGGTCACAGTTGTGGAAATGAGGAACGTATATGGGACTCTATGGGTCATGAATGACTCCTAGAAACACTCCCCATACCTATTCCCTAGATGAGGCCTCTAAGTACTGATGCCTCTACCCTAGACTCTCTGAACTCATATTGTAGACACTCTCTTCTTCTTGAGGAATCCCCAACTCTACACTCACGAAGTCAAAAATATCCTTATGTCATCATGCACTATGTTGTGATCTAGGAGTAATCTAAAATATGAGCTACAACTGATTGTATGTTTGAAGTAATTTATTTGATGATCAACCGAGTTATAGATGTGATGATAGACATTAATCAACACCTGATTATGTAATCAGGGAATTTATTAGATACTTTGTGTGAGTGATGCAGATTTATGTTTAAGACTTAGTTTTTGATGGTTTTGTATATTGGATTAGTATGTGGATGTTAGATGTAATCAAGATGCAGATTTATTAAGAGTATGTTTATGCATATGG
>MU223908.1:1034924-1058357 GCA_018584345.1 Thuja plicata
GATATTGTTAAAGTTCAATAAATCTTTGATACAAGTGTGAGTGAATGTGTGTTTGACTTACATTATGTATTCTATTGTTTTTATGTGTTGATTTATTGGACCTACTAATGGGTGCAATGAGTGTGCAGGAAAGTTGACCATGGTACTAATCGGGGATTCAGGAATGGACCTATGTGAAAATTATGATCTTTAGATTGAAGGTTTTAGTGCCCAGATTTTGGGGCATGACAAACTAATTGTATGTTTGAAGTAATTTATTTGATGATCAACCAAGTTATAGATGTGATGATAGACATTAATTAGTTAATGTATTGTCATTGATGTCAACTTATTTGAGTATCAATCATGGTAACAAACATCTATTATGGATTGAAGATATGGAATAAAAAAAAATTATGTGGTCGGTAATTAAAGAATTTTGTATACACCGAGTTGGAATAGTGGACACTGAGAAAACATAGTGTGTACCGAGCATAGTGTTAATTGAGCTAGGTATTACCAACGCATCACGGTATTGACCGATTAAAACAAACCGAAGGCTGACTAAGATGTTGACCTAAAAAAATTTTTATGATTTCAAGGTAATTGATAATGTTTTTTATGTTGATCAAAAGACTATGAAAATTCAAGATGATCAGATGAAGGAGATTGAAATGTGTTTTTAACACAACTTCCGAGGAAGGATGAAGCAAAAAAATCAATGATGGAGATCAAGAGGCAAAATCTAAGGATGAAAATTAAATGATTTATGATATGTATAAGAGACAAGAGATTCATTGTGAATCAGATACATATGTGCACATACATACTAAAGATATTGAATTCATGCATGACTGATCAAACTGGTTGAAGACACAACCGAGCAATTCTGCAGATAACATCGAGTGACAGAGAAAGAGTATTTACCGAGCAGAAGAGAGTATGAAGAATTAGAGGGACTAAAGTGATTATTGAATAGAGGTATTATGTACTTAGTATAGATCTTAAAATCTGCAAATAGAGTTGTATTTGAGTCAGATCATTACTGTATCAGTTTTACCATTGTTACAGAAAAATCTCTTAACCGAGTAGGACTTAACAATCTTTATTATGACATTCAATGAATGTTGATTGTTTTCTTGTTGACCCCATAGTGAATGATTGGTCAAGGGATAACTGTTAGTGATAAATCCTCTAACCATGTCACACCTAACAGTGTGCATTTTAACCTTTAATAGGGTTGGCTCTTTACCGACCTCACTTCAAAAGAGTAAATTATTTTGGGTTACCGGTCCCAAGTGGTTTTTCCCTTAGCAGGGTTTCCACATTAAAAATATGTGTTAATGTGTATGGATGTTTTGGATTGTTATTTTGCTTTAAACATTACTTAATATGTATTGATTGGTAATCATAGTATTGATTTACTGCTACTTAGTAGGATGAGTTTGTACATGAGTTTGAGATCACAGTTCATATTTCACCGAGTTGATTCATATGTTTGAAATTGTTGTTATATACATCTAGGAGTATTTGGGACTATAGGATAACTTGAACTAATTGATTCACCCCCCTCTTAGTTATCTAACAATTGGTATCAGATCATACAATGCTTAGAAGGAAATTTTTAAAGGACTTAAGCTAAAGATCACAAGATGTATAAGAAACATGTGTCTAAGAAGAACAAGGATAACTTCTCAACATGGAAGAGTAGAATGAGATTATATCTGTCAAGGATTGGAAATGATGTCACATAATACTTGGATATTGAGTGCACCTTAACCATTGGACCTTTGACTATTGATCAGCTGAGAGAAAGACATGAACACAATACTATGATGATAGAGCTTGCTTCTTCACTATCTGAAGCTGAATTTGAGGATGTCAACACATGTACAACTGTCAAGAAAATGTGTGACACACTCACACTAGTTCATGGAGGAGATGTAAATGTGCAAAGAGATAAAGATGAAAGTCTCAGAGGAAAGTTTAATGACATGAGAATGAAAGAAGGATAAAACATAACACAATACAGTAACCGAATAAAGAAGGTTGTGAATTCTATTTGTGGAGTAGGTGGATTTATTGATCAAGATACTATTGTAAGTAAGATTCTTAGAACTTTATTGCCTATTTATGCTAATAGAGTCTCTGCAATACATGAAATGAGAGAAACACCTAGAAATAATATTACAATTGTTAGTCTATTCAATAGACTAATTTCATTTGAGCTAAACAATTTTGAAAATAGTGGTGTTCCTACTGTTGAGTCTGTATTTATGTCGTCTCTAAAAATTAGTAAATCTGGTAACAAACACATGGTAAGAAATGATAGTGATAGTGATAGTGATGAAAGAGAACTTGATGAACTTGAAGAATTAATGGATAGAAGATTTCATAAAGGTAAAGGAAGATATAAAGGTAAACTACCTTTGGTATGCTTTAATTGTAAAGAAATTGGACACTTTGCTTCCAGATGCCCTAACAAGAAAAATGATGAAAGAAACAATGAAAGATTTGATGACAGAAAGGATGATCGATAATACAGAAGCAACTGATAGTATGATAGAAGGGGTAACTGAGATTACAAAGACAAAGGAAATAAATCATGTTATCTTATTGAAAATAAAGATGAAGACACTGACACTGACACCGACACCGACACCAACACTGACACCAACACCGACACTGATGAAGATATTGAGACAATGTTTGTAGCTATGAAAGAAGATTCAGAAGAAGATTAAAGGTATGTTGAAACAACACTTATTTCTAAAGTTAGCAAGAATGATGTTTGGATTATTGATAGTGGTTGTACTCATCATATGAATGGAGATAAAGACAAATTTGAATTTCTTGAGCATTATAATGGTGGATTGGTTAGAATGGGAAATGATACACCTTGTCAAGTGAAAGGAAAAGGTGCTATATTGCTAAACAATATGATCAAATGTGAGAATGCATATTGGGTAAAAGGACTTAATTATGATCTATTGAGTGTTTCTCAGTTAAATAACACAAGACACTGAGTTGCATTTGAGATTAGAAAAGCTAAAATCTATGATGAAACAGAAAATTTGATCGACACTAGAGAACAATAAAAAGGTAATCTATTTTATCTTGAATCTACAAAAATTTCTTGTTTGATGGCTAGAAATGAAGATATGTGGTTGTGGCATAAGAGGTTATGTCATGTGAATTTTGACAACATGGTTAAGATCAGTAAGAAAAGGAAAGTAAGATGTTTACCAATCATGTCATGTGCAAGCATTGTCAAATGGGAAATATGTCAAAATCTAGTTTTAAGAGAATTTTTGTTTCATCTAATGCTATTTTAGAATTGGTTCATACTGACTTATGTGGGCCTATGAGAACATAGAGGTATTATGGTGACAAATAATGAGAACATAGAGGTATTATGATGACTATTCTAGAATGATGACTTTCATGTTGTTAAAAGAAAAATATGAAGCATTTAAGATGTTCAAATGGTACAAAGCTAAAGTGGTAAAAGAAAGTGGTAAAGAACTAAAAATTTTAAGATCAAACAGAGTAGGAGAATTTATTTTTGATGATTTCACTAAATTTTGTAATGAGTGTGGAATTAAGAGATAGGTTTTTGCATCGAGGACACCGTAGCAGAATGAGATTGTTGAAAGGAGAAATTGATCCATTATAGATTATGCTAGAACATTGATGATTGAAAATAGTATTATAAAAGTTTGCTGGAGGGAAGTTGTTAGTATTGTTGTATACACATTGAATCGATTACAACTAAAGAAAGATTCAAACAAGACACCTTATGAATTATGGTATGGTTACACACCTAATGTGAGTTACTTTAGAATATTTGGAATTCAACGCTATATTCTGAAATATGATAGAAATGGGAAATTTGATTCAAAAGGTGATGAAGGAATATTTCTAGGATATTCTACTAAGAGAGAAGCTTATAAATGTTTGAACAAGTCTTTTAACAAGATCATTGAAAGTGCAAACGTAAGAGTTGATGAATTTGTTGAGAAGAATGATGCTGAAAGTAAAAGAGAACCAGAAGAATATAGTGGATTTTTCTAGAATGAAGATCCTAACACCTTGCCTGAGAAATCGCTCAACATTACCAAGAAATAGGGTAATGTTACCGAGCATCAAGATGCACCAACAGATAATCAGGAAGATGTTGCAACTGGAGATCATAATCATACACCAACTGGAGAATAGAATGAAGAAAGAACTCAACATGTACTTGCAAAATATGTAAGAAGACATCATCCACATAATCATATTATTGGAGATAAAAGAGTTGGCATGATGACACGAAGTAAGTTGAATGATAACACATGTTTTATTTGTGAATTTGAACCTAAAACTATTACAGATGCACTTGCAAATCATGATTGGATTAAGGCAATGAATGAATAAATTGAGCATATATAGAAGAAAAAAACATGGACATTAGTACCGAGACCAAGTGATAAAAATGTAATTGGCACCAAATGGATATTTAGAAACAAAATGAGAGAGAATGGAGATGTTACATGAAACAAGGAAAGACTAGTATGCAAAGGGTATGCACAAGAAGAAGGTATTGACTATGGAGAAAATTTTGCACCTGTTGCTAGACTTGAAGGAGTTAGAATATTGCTTGCTTATGCTACTTACACAGGATTTAAATTATATCATATGGATGTTAAATCTACATTTATAAATGGGATACTAGAAGAAGAGGTATACATTGAACAACCTGAAGGTTTTGTTGATCCTAATTAGACAAGCATGGTATGTAAGTTGCACAAAGCTTTGTATGGAATGAAACAAGCAACAAGAGCATGGTATGAAATACTTCACTCCTATCTTATTAGTATTAGATTTGTTAGAACAAGTGATAACATCAATTTATACTATAAAGGAGGGACTGATGATAAGATTCTAATTGCTAAAAATTTTGTTGATGATATTATATTTGGAGGAAATGATAACTTATGCAAATCATTCGCTGATGAAATGAGAAAAGAATTTGAAATGTCAATGTTTGGAGAGATTAAATTTTTTCTTGGCTTGCAAATATTACAACAAGATAAAGGCATATACATTACTCAGTCAAAGTACATCAAGGAAGTATTGAAGACATTAAGAATGGAAGATTCAAAACTAGTCAGTACACCTATGGTCACTGGATGTAATTTGACAAAAGAATATTAGACAACCGAGGCAAATCAGACATTGTACAAATATATGATTGGAAAATTGATGTGTGTTGTACACACAAGAATAAACATTGCACACATAGTTGGTATTGTAGCAAGATTCTCTACTAATCCTAAAGAATCACATATGATTGTTGTGAAGAGAATATTTAGATATTTGAAGAACACTAAAGATCATGGATTGTGGTACAAGAAAAATGGCAAGTTTGAACTGAAATTTTACATAGATGTTGATTGGGATGGGAACATTGATGATAGAAAGAGCACTATAGGTGGAGAATTCTATGTGGGAGAAATATTAGTTACTTGGATCAGTAAGAAGCAAGGATGCATATCTCAGTCAACTGCAAAACCAAAATATGTTGTTGTTGTTGCAAATTGTTCAAACATTGCATGGATAAAACAACTTTTTAAAGGTATGAATGAAGAGATCACTGACCCAGTGATAATTTATTGTGATAATACTAGTGCAATTAACATTTCTAAGAACCTAGTGATGCATGCAAAACAAAGCATATATCTATAAAGTATCACTACTTGAGGGAACAGGTACAAGAAAAATAAGTGACACTATAATATGTACAATCAAAAGAAAAACTAGCTGACATATTCACTAAACCCTTACCAAAGGATACATTTGAGTACTTGAGGAATACACTAGGGGTCCATCCCTTGTCTATCAGTCACTAAGCTAACTAGGAGGTTGCATCAACCTACATTTTATCAGAATATCAATCATGTTGATGCAAAAATGAGAACTAGACCAACATTGCATATAAGTACACTATAAGGTACTTGATCTGAACTAAAAACCTAGAGATATTTTTTGGCTACTAAAGAGTTGTATATTTTATTTTTGTCATTACTATCAAAGGCAGAGATGAGTCAATGAAATATCTATCTACTACAAGGGAGAAAAGGAGAAAAGAGAAAGGGAGAGAAATGATATATCTATCCATTTCAAGGAGAGAAGATTTAAATGAGTCAAATCTGCAAGGAGATTCTACATGGTGAGTTTGTTAGAATAACTGAGGGGGGAATGAATCAGTGGATTTAATATTTATTCCAAAGGATCCAACAAAAAACTTATCTCTCAAATATAATACCTTCAGTTATCTTACAGTCCCAATTTCATCAAGATATATGTCATAAATAATCTTTAACAAATATAAATTGCTCGGTAAGATATATTGTTTATCTTTTATGGAATATACTCAGTAGAAACAAATGAACTTAGTGTTAACTGACCAATCTAGTTTCAATAATGTGTAAAACAAAATATCAATGCAATGAAACATATACACATTTGACACAGATTTTAATGTGGAAACCCAATATGGGAAAAACCACCTAGGATCGGTAACCCAAAATATTTTCACTCTTCTGAAGTGAGCTTAGAGAAGATCCCAACTTGTTGAGGGTTACAATACACATTGTTAAGTGTGACCTTGCAATAGGATTTAAAACCAACAGTTTGTCTTTTGACCTAGCACTCACTATCTTGTCAACAAGAAAAACTTTTGATACTCTTAAGATCTCAATATAATAAGGACTGTTAAATCTCACTCGGTTAAGAGATTTCCTGAATCAATGGTTAAACTGATACAATAAATGATCTGTTAAAAATACAAATTTGATTTGAAAATATTTCGATCTATTTTTAGTTCTATAATACATCTCTGATCAATATACACTTTAGTTCCTTTGCTTTCTTTCTTTATTCTGCTCGGTGAATGCTCTGTCCTCTGTTGCTCGATGTCTACAGAATTCCTTGGCTTTGTTCTTCAACCTATGTGATTAGATCTACATTAAGAGTTCTATCTTCACACAAAATATTACTCAACATTCCTCTCTTTGATAATTAATTCCTTGTCTCTTTATATAGACATGATTAGCCTCTCAATCTCCTTGTTTTTGTCATAGATCTCTCCTTGATCTGTAAAAATCACCATGATTTGCTTTATCCCATAAATCTCTCCTTTAGTTTTATTCAATAAATCTCTCCTTGATAACTATGAATAAAAAATGTTTTTAATCTCCTTCCTTGCTTTAGCTTAACTAATCATTTATAATAAAACAATCAATCATTCAAACCCTAAATTCTAGCTCTGCCAGATAAGCAATTTTGTCATTCTTTAACTCCAGTTATGCTCGGTCATCAACTCCAATTATGCTCGATCATCAACTACATTTATGCTGGGTCATTAACTCCAGTTATGCTAGGTCACACTTGCTCAGTTACTGATGTGCTTGTTATACACCGTGAACTTCTTGGTGTTCACTTTCACTCGATGTATACAGACCTTTTATGTTTTACCAACCACATAAACTTTTTCTCTTCAAATATTCAAGGTTATGACAATATGTGTATGAAAAATCAAACCATATCAAGTTGAGATTAATGACAATACAATACATTAACTAATTTAATGTCTTGCATTCACTTTTGCAGCTCAGTGATCATCAACTTATCATCTTCAAACATTTGATCAGTTATAGTTCATCAATCTCTCCCTTTGGCATTGATGAAAACACAATATGAGATATGAAATATAAAACATGTCATAACATACCAAATTTATTGTTCTATAACTAGTTCAAATATCTGAATCTTGGTGAGCTCTTCTAGCTCAAATTTAAAATGTTTAATTACTACAAAAAAAAATTTACCATACAGCTCTCCCTGTAGATTTGATTCTATTGTGTGGTCTCCTTTTCTTCATTCCCTTCAATGGATAGATGTAGCAATTATGTCTCTCACTTTCTTGTAAAATCTCTTCTCCCTTTTGCTGGATAGATATGCAGTGTTAACTCTCTCCAATTCTCTCCCATTGATGGATGGTTATTTCATTGATAGTAACCTTTAGATATTCTCTCCATTTGTGTTGTAGAATCTCTTCTCCCTGATGGATATTCCATTGAATCTTTCTCTCCCTTTGACAAAAATGCCAAAAACAATTATACAGTTCTGTATTAGCCAATAATATCTTTGGTGTGTGGTTCAGATAAGTACTTTGATGTACTAATATGTCATTGCAGTCCATATCTCTTCATGCATCAACATGATTAATCTTCTGATAATGTGTAGGCTGATATATCCTCCTAGTCATCATAGTGACTATTAGACAAGGGAAGAACCCATAGTCTATTCCTTTGGTATTCAAATGTATCTTTTGGCAATGGCTTTTTTAATATGTTTGCTAGTTTTTCTTTGGATTGTACATATTCCAGTATTACATGTTTCTCTTGTACTTGTTCCCTTGAGTAATGATACTTAATAGGTATGTGACTTGTCTTAGCATGCATCACAGGGTTCTTTGAAATGTTTATGGCACTTCTCTTATCACAATAGATAATTACTTGGTCAAAAATTTCCTCATTCATACCTTTCAGCAAGTGCTTGATCATGCAATGTTAGAGAAATTTGTAGCAGCAACTACATATTCTTCTTCTGCAGTTGATTGAGATACGCATCCCTTCTTTTTACTTATCCATGTGAAAATTTTGTCACCCATAAGAATGCTCCTCCTATATTTCTCTTCCTATCATCTATGTTTCTAGCCCAATTAGCATCAACTTGTAGCTCAAATTTGCCTTCTTTATTGTACCACAAACCATAGTCTTCAGTATTCTTTAGATATCTCAAAATTATTTTAACAACAATCATGTTTGATTCCTTAGGGTTAGCATAGAATCTTGCAACTATACCAAATTCATGTGCTATATCACATCTAGTTTCTACAACATACATTATTTTACCAATCATAGATCTATATAAGGTCTAATTTACCTTGGTTTTCTTGTCTTCCTTTGTCAATTTACATCCAGTTTCCATAGGCGTTCCAACTAGTTTGGAGTCCTCCATCTTGAATATCTTTAGAATTTATTTGATGTATTTTGATTGTGTGATGTAGATGCCTTCATCCTATTGAAGAATCTGTAGACCAAGAAAAAAAAATTATCTCTCCAAACATTGACATTTCAAATTCTTTGCTCATTTCATTGGAAAATGACTTGCATAGAATATCATTACCTCCAAATATGATATCATCAACAAATATCTCAGAAATCAAAATCTTATCATCAGTATCTCCTTTCAAATATAGATTATTGTTGTCACTTGTTCTAACAAATCCAATATTAATGAGATAAGAGTGAATTCTTTCATACCATGCTCTCGGTGCTTGTTTCAATCCATACAAGGCTTTGTGTAGTTTACAAACCATGTTCCTCTTGTTAGGATCAACAAACCCTTCAGGTTGTTTAATGTATACCTCCTCTTCTAGTATTCCATTTAGAAATGTAGATTTAACATCCATTTGGTATACTTTGAATCCTTTAAAAGAAGTATAAGCAAGTAGAATTCTTACTCCTTCTAGTCTAGCAACGGGTGCAAATCTTTCTCCATAATCAATACCTTCTTCTTGTGTTTTCCCTTTGCATACCAGTCTTTATTTGTTCCTTGTGACTTCTCCATTCTCATTAAGTTTGTTTCTAAAAATCCATTTGGTGCCAATGACATTTTTGTCACTCGGCCTAGGTACTAATGTCCATGTTTTATTCTTCTCAATCTTTTCAATCTCTTCATTCATTGCACTAACCCATTCTTGATTCTCAAGTGCAACATTAACAGATTTAGGCTCAAAATCACAAATCAAACATCTATTGTTAAGTGACATACTTCTTTTTCTCATTCTTTCTCTTTGGTCCCCAATGATTTGGTACAATGGATGGCATCTTCTGACATATTTAGCAAGTACAGGTTCAGATCTATGTTCTTAATTTTGATCTTCATCACTCAGTTCAACATTGTGAGCAATTTTTTAATTCTTAGTGTGTGCATCCTGTTCCTTGCGTAAGGTATTAGGTTCTTCAATATAGACAAATCTGTTGTAATCTTCAGGTTCCTTTATGCTTTTCTCATCATTTTCTCAGCAAATTCATCCACTTTAACATTTTCACTCTCAATGATTTTGTTAGAAGATATGTTCACACATTTATAAGCTTTTCTTTTAGTAGAATATCCTAGAAATATTTCATTATCACTTTTAGAGTCAAGTTTCCCATTTCTATCATCTTTCAATATATAACATTGACTTCCAAACATTCTCAAGTAACTCACATTTGGTGTGTATCCATACCATAGCTCATAAGGTGTCTTATTTGTGTCTTTCTTCAATTGAACTCGGTTCGTTGTATAGATAGAAGTACTTATAGTTTCTCTCCAGAATGTTTGTGTGATGCCCTTTTCCATCATTAGTGTTCTAGCACAATCAACAATTGATCTATTCCTGCTTTCAACAATCCTATTTTTCTATGGTCTTCTTGGTGCAGAAACCTTTCTTGTAATCCAATTCTCATTACAAAAGTTAGTGAATTATTCAGAAATAAATTATCCTCCTCTGTTTGATCTTTAAACATTTTAGTTCTTTTCCATTTTGTTTTTCAACTTTAGCTTTATACCATTTGAACATCTTAAATTCTTCAGATTTCTCTTTTAAGAACATGATAGTCATCATCCTAGAATAGTCATCAAAAAATAGAATAAAGTATCAATCACCATAATAGCTCTTTGTTCTCATTGGTCCACATAATTCAGTATGGACTAACTCCAGAATGGCATTAGATGAGTAGGTTTTTCTCTTGAAATTAGACTTTGTCATTTTTCCTATTTGACAATTTTTGCACATAACATGGTCAGGATTTGAAATACTCAATAAGCCTCTCACTTTTCTTTTCTTACTTATATTAACCATGTTTTCAAAATTCACATGACATAACCTTTTATGCCACAACCAAACATCTTCATTTCTAGCCAATAAACAAGTGGCCTCAATATTATCAAGATAGAATAGATTACCTTTTGTTTGTTCACCAATACCGATCAAATTTCCTGTTCCATTATAGATCATTTCCTTTTTTTCTCAAATCCAACTCAGTGTCCTATGTTTTTCAGCTATGAAACACTCAATAGATTATAGTTAAGTCCTTTCACTCAATATGAATTTTCACATCTGATCAGATTATTCAATATGATGGTACCTTTTCCTTCAACTAGGCAAGGTAATTCAATACCCATCCTAACTGATCCACCATTATAATATTCAAAAGTTTCAAAATTTTCTTTATCTTTAGTCATGTGATGAGTATAGCCACTATCAATAATCAAGGCATCATTTTTTCTAAATTTAGATATGAGTGTTGCTTCAACATACCTTTCTCTTTTTCTGAATCATCCTTCATAGCAACAAATACTACCTCAATATCTTCATCACAATCAGTACCAAAATTTTCAGCTTTGTTCTCAACCAGCTAACAAGCCTTCTTGCCTATGTGCTTGTAATCTTGGTTATCTCTTATTTTAGAGTGTTGGTTGCTTCTATAGTTTCGGTCATCATTTCTATCATACTTTTTTTCATAATATTTATCATTGTCTCTTTCATCCTTTCTCTTGTTAGGGCATCTAGCAGCAAAATGTCTGATTTCTTTGCAATTAAAACAAACCAATGGTAATTTACCTTTATATCTTCCTTTACCTCTATTTAATCTCCTCGCCATTAGTGCTTCAAGTTCATCAAGTTCTTGCTCATCACTATCACTATCACTATCACTATCATTTCTCATATTATGTTTGTTACTAGGTTTGCTTATTTTTAGAGAAGAATTGAATGTAGACTCAATAGTAGGTAAGACATTGTTGTCATAGTTGTTCATCTCAAATGAAATAAGTCTACCAATCAAATTATCAAGAGTAACATTGTTACTAGCTACTGCTCTCATTTATTGAATTGTAGATACTCTAATAGCATAAACAGGAAGTAAGGTTCTTAGAATTTTACTTACAACTATTTCTTCATTGAGTACTCCTCCTACTCCATGGATAGCATTAACAACTTCTTTGATTCTGTCACTGTAGTGAGTGATGTTCTCTCCTTTCATTCTCAGGTCATCAAACTTTCCTCTTAAACTTTCAGCTTTAGCTCTCAACACATTGGTATCTCCTCGATGTAATAGATTGAGTTTGTCCCACATTTTATTTGCAGAGGTGCATGATTTCACATCTTCAAATTCAGCATCAGTTAGTGAAGAATCAAGTTCTATCATTATAGAATTATGTTCATGTTCCTCTCTCAATTGATCAATAGTCAGAGGTCCAGTAGGTGCAACATATTCAGTATCCAAGTGTTGTGTAACATCATTTCTAATACTAGATAGATGAATTCATATCCTTCTATTCCATTATGAAAATTTGTCCTTGTTAAAATTAGGCACATCCATTTTACTCATCTTGTGATCTTTATCTCAAGTCCCTTTAAACTTTTCTTCCAAGCACCAGAGCTCTAATACCAATTGTTAGAATAACTAAGAGGGGGAGAGGTGAATTAGTGGCTTTAATAATTATTCCAAAAGATCCAAACAAAAACTTATCTCTCAAATATAATACCTTCAGTTATCTTACAATCCCAATTTCATCAAGATGTATGCCATAAATAATCTTTAACAAATATAAACTGCTCGGTAATATATATTGTTTATCTTTTTTGGACTATACCGAGTAGAAATAAATGAACTTAGTGTTAACTGACCAATCCAATTTCAATAATGTGTAAAACAAAATATCAATGCAATGAAACATATACACATTTGACATAGATTTTAACATGGAAACCTAATATGGGAAAAACCACCTAGGACCAGTAACCCAAAATATTTTCACTCTTCTCAAGTGAGCTCGGTAAAAAGCCAACCCTATTAAAGGTTACATACACACTGTTAAGTGCAACCTTGTTAGAGGATTTAAACCCAATAGTTTGTCTTTTGACCTAACACTCACTATACTATCAACAAGAAAACCTTTTGATACTCTTGAGTATCTCAATACAATAAGGACTGTTAAATCCCACTCGGTTAAGATATTTTTTGAATCAATGGTTAAATTGATACAGTAAATGATCTGTTCAAAATACAAATTTGATTTGAAAATATTCAAATCTATTGTTTGTTGTATAATACCTCTCTAATTAATATACACTTAAGTTCCTTTGCTTTCTTTCTTTATTCTGCTCAGGGAATGCTTTGTCATCTATTGCTTGGTGTCTGCAGAATTCCTTGGATCTGTTCTTCAACCTGTATGATCATATCTGCATGAAGAGTTCTATCTTCACATAAAATATTACTCAGTATTCCTCTGTTTGATAATGAATTCCTTGTCTCTTTATATAGACATGATTAGCCGCTCAATCTCCATGTTTTTGTCATAGATCTCTCCTTGATCTGTAAAACTCACCATGATTTTCTTTATCCCGTAAAGCTCTCCTTTAGTTTTATTCTATAAATATCTCCTTGATAACTGTGAATAAAATGTGATTTTAATCTCCTTCCTTGGTTTATCTTAACTAATTGTTGATAATAAAACAATCAATCAGTCAATCCCTAAATTGTAGCTCTGCCAGCTAAATTTTTTTTCATTCTTTAAGTCCAGTTATGCTCGGTCATCAACTCCAATTATGCTCGGTCATCAACTCCAGTTATGCATGTTCACACTTTCTCGGTTACTGTTGTGCTTAGTATATACTGTGAACTTCTCGGTGTTCATTGTCACTCAGTGTATATAGACCTTTTATGTTTTACCAACCACATAAACTTTGTCTCTTTAAATATTCAAGGTTATGAAAATATGTGTATGAAAAATCAAACCATATCAAGTTGACATTAATGACAATATAATACATTAACTGATTTAATGTCTTGCATTCACTTTTGCAGCTCGATGATCATCAACTTATCATATTCAAACATTCAATCAGTTATGGTACGTCATATTTTTAATTTTGTATAGTAATTAAACATATTACATGTACAAGCTAGGGAGAGCTACAATATTTTGCATATAGTTGTAAAACTGAAGTTTGGTATTCTATGGCATTTTCATATTGCATATTTCATATTGTGTTTCCATCAATGCCAAAGAGAGATATTGATGAACTACAACTGATTGTATGTTTGAAGTCATTTAGTTGATGATCAATAGAGTTATAGATGTGATGATAGACATTAATCAATTAATGCATATTCGTTGATGTCAACTTATTTGAGTATCAATCGTGGTAAAAAACATCTATTATGGATTGAAGATTTGGAATAAACAAAGTATATGTAGTCGGTAATTGAAGAATTTTGTATACACCGATTTGGAATAGTGGACACCAAGCAAACATAGTGTATATCGAGCATAGTGTAAACCGAGCTAGGTATCATCGATGCATCATGGTATTGACCGAGCAAAACAAACTGAAGGCCAACTAAGATGTTGAGCTAGAAATTGTTTATGATTTTGAGGTAATTGATAATGTTTGTTATGTTGATAAAATGGCTATGAAAATTCAAGATGATTAGATGAAGGAGATTGAAACATGTTTTTGACACAACTGCTGAGGAAGGATGAAGCAGCAAAATCAATGATGGAGATCAAGAGGCAAAATTTAAGGATGGAAATTGAATGATTTATGATGTCTATATAAGAGACAAGAGATTCATTTTGAATCAGATACATATGTGTGAATACATCCTAAAGAGATTGAATTTATGCATGACTAATCAAACTAGTTGAAGATAGAACCGAGAAATTTTGTACGCAACACCGAGTGACAGAGAAAGAGTATTTACCGAGTAGAATAGAGTATGAATAATTAGGACTAAAGTGATTATTGATCAGTGGTATTATGTACATAGTATAGATCTAAAAATTGTCAAATAGAGTTGTATTTAAGCCAAATCATTACTGTATCAGTTTAACCATTGTTACACAAAAATCTCTTAACCGAGTAGGACTTAACAATATTTATTATGACATTCAATGAATTTTTATTGTTCACTTTTTGACCCCATAGTGAATGATTGGTCAAGGGAGAACTATTATTGATAAATCCTCTAACCAAGTCACACCTAGTAGTGTGCATTGTAACCTTTAACAGGGTTGGCTCTTTACCGAGCTCACTTCAGAAGAGTAAATTATCTTGGGTTACAGGTCCTAAGTGGTTTTTCCCTTAGTAGGGTTTCCATATTAAATCTATGTGTTAATGTGTATGGATGTGTTGGATTGTTATTTTTCTTTACACATTACTTTATATGCATTGATCGGTGATCACGGTATTGATTTACTGCTACTCGATAGGATGAGTTTGTAAATGAGTTTGAGATCACAGTTCATATTTCACCGAGTTGATTCATATGTTTGAAATTGTTGTATATACATTTGGGAGTATTTTGGACTGTAGGATAATTGGAACTAACTAATTTACCCCCCCCCCACCTCTCAGTTATCTAACAACCTCTACCCTGGACTCTATGAGCTCATATTGTAGACAATCTCTTTCCTCTTGAGGAATCCCCAACTCTACACTCACGAAGTCAAAAATATCCTCATGTCATCATGTATTATGTTTTGATCTAGGAGTTATCTACAAAGACCACGAGATGCATACTTATGTTACTATATCTTTGAGCATGTCACCCACAGATTCATTCCATCCCTATGTACCAACTACAACGAAGTAGAGAAATCAAAATCAATAATATTGGCATGTATATCATAAATAAAGCATCTAAAAGTCAAATATATCAAAACATCACATATTACCTAGATCTCCCTCATTCCTATCAAGATTGGCTAAAGCAGGAGTATAAGATGTCTTCATATATGCTATGCTTGGGGGCATAACTCTACTACTCCCCCCATGCTCACGTACATTGGGTCTCTCAACATGTGGTATCAATAATGATTACATGTTTTCCCTAGAGGAATGACTTCATAGTGGTTCTTTATCATCATCATCAACATCCCTAACTCCTCTCCCTCCATCCTTGACAAGTGGTGATTCAAGATCTTGTTCAAGTTGGTCAGCACAATCTAGGGCATAGTTCTCTCCCTTCAACTAGTCCTCATATGCATCATTCTCTCTGAGTGTCTCAACCTGTCCCTCTTCAACCTCCTCATATACTGGTCTGACCCATAGCATAGGATCTCCTATAGGGAGATTCTCAAGGAAGATGGGCAGATCACCCATTAATATATGATGTCTTATATAATCTCTCTTCACACCAACATCATCACATTCTAGGAGATTGTTGCATCTCCTCACTCCTTTGTATCAGTAAGGGAAACATATACTATTGTAATACCTACACCTTAACATACCTTAACATCAATTATGAAGTTTACCAACACCTTTACGTTAATGAATTTTTTTTCCAATAGTCAAATCATACATCAAAATGATAATGAAATAATTTGGATATAAATAATCATAGCAGCTAAAACATAGAATCCATTCCAAATTAAAATATTTAAATAACTAATCATTTAATTTTAAAATACCAACTAATGTCTTAGTCTATAAGAGACAAGCATCACAAAATAAAATTTCCAAAAAGAAACTCATAGATATTTTTATTTGAGCACCAAAAATAACATATCTAGGAAACACCTTATCAATAAATCTCGTTGAAGCAAGTGGAACTATGATGTCTAGTCTCACTTACACATCATGGATGACATAAAATTGTGATGGCTCCTTAGGATATAAATCCCAATGTTGTGTTGGTATTCACCTGCACTTTTGTTTCTTGCAATCAATTATATGTAAGGCATTATGTAGATAGTATAAGTTGGATGAGTATGTGTGTATGATGTATGGAGTGAGTGCATAGGCTTGGAAGTGTAGATGAGCAGTGGATGTTGTTAAACATAATGATGAAGTCATTTTTATGTATGACATAGAGAAACATAATTATCATTTCAGAGGATGGATTTTGTAACGTGTTTTATCAAATATAATTCTTTGTAATCGTATCATATTGTATATTTCCTTGAAGAATTGATCTTCAATCTGCAAGTCCTTCGTATCTTTCCCTAAGGTTATGTGTCTTAGCCTACAAGTCAAATCAAGAGTGGTGATATTCCTTTTCCTTGAGCCTAAGACTATTGTAATAAATTTTTTATATAGTGATTTGGATCTCACTTTGGTTGTTCCCATATTGGGTTTTTCGCATAAAAATCTTGGTGCACTTGTTTGTTTCATGATCTGTTCTTTTTTTTGTTACTTCAACAAATTTGTTGAATGGAATGAATAATTAATCATTGGTTTAGATTTATTATATGTTTGTTGAGAAAGTTTTCAACAATCCCTTCACAATCCTTATCCTTGGTGCTCAACCTTTCTACTATGGAATCAATTTTCCTTTTTGCTTCTTCCACTTGTACTTTCAACTCTATAATCTACATTTCTAATTTTTCTTTGATTTTGAAATCTCCTAAAATCTATAAACCTTATTTCACTAGCCTTATCTTAAAATTATCGAATTCATTATGATCATGGTGAAGTGAGCTTTGAAAAATACCTTAGCATATTCTTTATTTCTGGAATAGATACTTATTGTGTATTTTCTTATGATTTCCATTTCCAAAAGTAAGGTTTTTTATTATTACTTCCAAAAATTTCCTCATCACACTCTTCAGACAAGTATCCTTATTCATCTTTATATAGATGATTCTTCTTCTTATTTCTAGTCTTTTATTTACTCTTTGATGCAATATGACCAATTTCTCCATAATTAAAACATTTGAAAGGTAACTTACCTTTATATCTATAAGGAAACTTGCATCCAAATTTATGGTAATTTCCACATAACCCGTGACATGGAATAAACAAATAAGTACTCATAGTCCAAATGAAAGATAATAGACAACATACCCACAAAAATGTGACACAAGATATATCCTGGGAAAATCCTCGTAAGGGAAAATCCCAGCCTCCAAAAGCATCCATAATCTATGTATTATTTATAAATGTGTCCATTAAAATACACCATAAAAACCTTAAAAGACACATCCATAAAAAATAACTCCATGTGAACAAGCATGAATCCAAAAACCCCATGTCATGCTTCCAACCTCCACAAATGCTAAACCTGGCTTACCTCAACAACTACCCTTGTGGTTTCTTTTTTAGAAAAAATCTCTCACAAAACCATCAAGTGGTTACATAAACCATGTGCTAAAATCATGTATTTCCTAACCCCATTGACCCAAATTCAATATTTGGTACTTTATTTAATTATTTCTCCAATAATAAATAGTTACATCAAATAATATTACAATGTTACAATACAACTCATGAATTGGTCCCAAGAATATTTCATTGGAATCTCTACATGTTTCATGTCCATCTAGGTGCTCCTAGATGAAACATTTACATAATATTAAAATAAAAAAAATTACAATAAAATGCATTATCATGCAAGGTGTACAACATGCCATTTTTCCAAAATTATCTACCAAAACCTCTCTACAACATTCTTACAAATTTTGTCACTTCTAGATTTGACTCACCATCAGAGTCTGAATTTTATTTATTATTGGATACATTTAAATCAACCTCATTTCTTGGGAATTTTTCATTATCAAATCTCATCTCATAAGAAGTCAAAGACCCATGTAACTTATCCATATTTAGTTAAATCAAATCATCATATTCTTCCATTGCAACCACCTTGGGATCAAACCTTGGAGGTAGAGATCTAAGTATCTTCGTCACAATTACCATTTCATTTAGTTCCTCACCAAATCCTCAAATAGAACTGATAATCTCATCGACCTAGAGTAGAAAGGAATCAATATTATCATCCTCTTTCATTTTTAGAATTTTAAACTGAGCTCTACAAATCTAAAGCTTTTCTTCATTAATTTTTTCATCTCCTTAATAAATATTATACAACTTGTCCCATACTTTATTTTTTGTGTTTGTGTATGAATTTCACAAACTCAAAATTAGTTAAAGAAAAAATAATAGAATTCCTTTCCTTTCACTTGAGAGACTGACAAGAAATCAATATTCATCCAAAACTGATTGCCAAATGTCAAAACCTAGAGCCATCAAGTAAGATTATATCCTTTCACTCCAAAAATAATATTTGAATCCATCAAAATGTAGAACATGGTTTCCAAAAAAATATTCTAAGAAAACTAAGTGTGTCATCTTGTATTTACCTCAATATGGTAAGCTTCTTCCAAGTCACTTTTCTCTTATACCAATTGAAGGGTACACCATATATTTTGGGGGTGAATTCATATATGTTATTTTCAGCTTGATTGAACATTAATTACAATTAAAAACTTCTTCATATAATAACCTTAAAACCTAAAGAAACTCAAACAAATCTAATAAATAATATAGAAATTGAACAACACATGAAAACACATATGAAGATGATATATACAAGAAACCCAAGATGGGAAAAAACCTTGATGACAATAGTTGATTGGATCTACTACCCCAATCTAGCCTCAAAAATTAATGAATCACTTACAATATGAACCTACTAATAAAACCAATCCCCTAGTGTTTTTGTAGGTACCAACCTACTGGAGAAACCAATCCCCTATGCTCATATCTAATTATAAACTCACCAACTAGGATTTTAAGCCCATCATTAACAAAAGATATGAACTTCACACCATCAACCTAAAAACTCAAGTTTCTCTTTATTTGATCAACCTTTAAAGAACTCTCCCACACTACAAATGTTCTTCTAATGAATTATCACAATGATTTGAATGCAAATCACATTTCTTTCATCTGAAAGCTCTTCAATAATTAACAAATAATTAATTTCATGTCAATTTTATAGCATTTCCAAATTTCAATACAAATCCTAGAATACAATAATACATCCAAAAATAGACCACAAAAATTGACCTTAATAAAGCATGTAATAGGCCAGTTCCAATATCCCACATGCCACTGTAGAAGAAAGAACACACTATGAAATTCCCAATGTATCCCTAACTAGTCCTAGCAATCATTCACACACTTCCTCAGGTGAGCACATCTACAAGCCTTTGTCGCATCTAACAAAAATAGCTACCAGGTTAAATAACAAGCATAATGACCCTTCTGCCACTTCAAAAATTTGTTTGCTAAACATCAACACTAGAAACTATGTAATCTGATGAAGCATATGTAGACATAATCTCCTTTCAAACCATAGATCATCACTCAAAAACATGAAGGAGTGTAAGCATAATGAACTAAGGAATATTGTTATCTAAGTAATAAACCTCTACAACATTATGGAAACCCTTACCATAACTAAAAACCATGAGAGAATGTGAAGCATATTGAACTACCAATGTAAACATAGTGTCTAAGGAATACACCTCATAACATTATGGAAACCCTTTTCAGATCACCGAAAACACCATTAATAAATACAAGATGATACAAAAAACATTTCAAAATAAATATTATTAACATGACATATCACAATTTTTTTGGATCCCTTCATAACTCAAATGCACATTTGAAGATAAGACACAACTGTACTCTTATGAATACCTTAACATCAATTATGAAACTGACCAACACCTTTACATCAATGATAAAAAATTTCTAACATTCAAATCATACATCAGAAAGACAATGAAATAATTTGAACATCAATAATCATAGTAGCTAAAATATTGAATCCATCACCGATTAAATATTTAAATAACTGATCATTTAAGTTCAAAATACCAAGAAATCTCTCAGTCTATGTCTACAAGAGACAATCATCACAAAAGAAAATTGTCAAAAAGAAACCCATAGATATTTTTGTTTGAGCAACAACAATTTTATATCTAGAAAACTCCTTATCAATTAAACTAGTTGAAGCAAGTGGAATTGCATTTTTTAGTCCCACTTACAAATCATGAATGGAATCAAATTGTTATGGCTCCTTGGGATCTTAATCCCAATGTCGTTTTTGTCTTCACCTACACATGTATGTCTTGCAATCAATCAAATTTAAGGAATTATGTGGATAGTATGAGTTGGATGAGTATGTGTGGATTCAGTGCAAAGGTTTGCAAGTGTATATGAGTAGTGAACATTCTAAAACATGATGATTAAGTTAGTTTTTGATGTATGAAATAGAAAAATATACTAATCATTTCAGAGGTTGAATTTTTTACTTTAGTTCATCAAATATAATTGTTTGTAATCATATCATATTATATATTTCCATGAAGAAGTGATCTTCAATCTGCAAGTCCCCCGTGTCTTGTTGTCAAGTTGTGGGTCCTTATCCTACAAGTTAAATTAGGAGAAGTGAGATTATTTGGCCTTAATTATAAAGCTCTTGTAATCAATTTTTTACATAGTGAGTTGGATCTCACGACAGGTTTTCCCACATTTGGTTTTCTATGTAAAAATATTAGTGTTCTTGTGTGTTGCATGAACAATTATTTTTTGTTTACTTCTACAAATGTGTGGAATGGAATAAATAAGTAATACATGGTTGAGTTTTATTATATGCTAATCTCCCCCCTCTCAAAAGATCTGGAAGTGTTTGAAAATTATTATTAGAGTAAGGCTCCTAAATAAACCATCTAGAAGGGAGGTAAATCCTACTTTCAAACACAATGCTTGAGTTAGAATAATATTTATAATCCATCAAACCAGAAGGATGAGATGTTCATACAGTAGTAGATCTTGAAGGAGAATTAAGACTTGATCTTTAAGATACCAAATCTTTATGAAAAGAATATCAGGAAAAGCTTATCAAAGAAAAATATAACATTATCCATCTAGCACGATTAAACTCATAAAGCTTGATGAAAGAAGTACTACCTATCCCATCCCATTGAAATAAAAAGGAAATGAAGGTGTCTATGGTGATGAAATATCTGAGTTCCCCATTGCATGGTATCCATGGTAACTAAAGATATGATGCCTAATACAAATGGCACCTATGTGAGGAATAACAGTCCACCAACACAACTAAGAGGGGGGAGTGAATCAGTTGTGAGATAGATTATTAAACATTGAACAGTATAAACCAAAACTTCAATCCAAATGATAACATAGTAAATGCAACCCCATAACACAATCCTTTATTTTTGAGGAAACCTTGTTAAAGGTAAAATACCAGTGGGAATTAGCACCCACAAATAGTGTACTAAGAGTATAGTATCCATGTTAAAAGGTTTAGCCATGTTAGGAGCTTAATAATGCATTACAATACATAGTCCCTGTTAAAGGATAGACCATATTAGGAGTCAAGAGTAACAACTGGCTCGTTTCCTAGGCACACTGCCTAAAGAAGGTTAAATCCACCTTTATGACTTACTATCTAAAATACAAGTGTATATGAAATATACAATCAATGAACTGTCTGATCAAAACTTTCTTTGCTTGATCATGTGAGACCTACACTAGACTGTTATAGTTTACTATTTTGTTTCATGCTTTCAGCAGTTTATGCTTTGACATACTTTGTCTATCAGTGAGACTTTTTGGTACTTTTGAGGATCGATGGAATCCTGTGTTATATATTTAGCACCTGATTTTGTAATCAGGTAACTTTCGAGATGTTTATGTTCTGATTTAGTTTTAGCTTAGGTTGATGTCTTATATGGATCTAAATGTATGATGTAATATGATGGAAATGGTTTAGGAAACCAATGCTAGGATATTTCAGTTCTAAATGCAATGTGGTTTATATGCTTACATATATTTTTGACGTTATGTTATGTTTCATATCATGTTGTTTTGGATCTACTGATGTGTGCATTGAATGTGCAGGAAGAGTTGACCATGGATCTAAATCGGGGACCCAGTACTGGAACCTATGTATATACCTGTGCTTACCAAGGTCCTGTCTATATAAAGAGACATGGACCTCGCTGTTATGTGTTTATTTCGTAAACGTGGTTTGCATGTATGTTATTAAATTAGTAAATGTTCATGTTATTAAGTCATGTCTAATGTTTTAATTTAATGTGCCAAATTTGGTAAATGTTGTAATTTAATTATGGACATGGCTAGTAAAGGGAAACCAAGGTAAGTCAAGGGTTAACTAAGGTCATCTAGGAGTAGTACCCAAGCTTACCCCAGGGTTAGAATTTTCTAGAATTTCTTTGACTTAGAATTTCGTAGGTTAACTTCAGGGTGAGTTTTAGAGGGTCTTTTGGACTCCTAGGGGGTAACCGGGGTCAGTTTTAGTCACCCAACCTGGTATCCTATGGGTTAGGGGTCATTTTATGTCATTAATGAGCCTCTAAACTCATTTATTTCTCCCTTTAAGTGTCATTTTCATCTTTGAGCGAATTTGAAAGAGAAGTGTGACTTTGGTTAACCTCACTCTCTCTTCTACCCATGTTTCATTTGACTTTACCCTTGGAGGGTTAGGAAGTGGTTTGGTTAAGGAT
>MU223908.1:1059739-1073754 GCA_018584345.1 Thuja plicata
AAAAAAATATAAATATATATATATATATATATATATATATATATATATATATATATATATATATCCATATACATAGGTATGAACCTATATATATAGATATAAATATATTCTTATAAATTAATTTTAGTTTTTAAAAAAAAAAGTGTTTTTTTGCGCTGTCTGCGTGTGATCTTTTTCGCAGTGTTTTTAAAGAAAAAATTTTAATGAGTTGGGAGGGGCCGAGCCCCCCCAAACCCTGGCTGCATGCCTTGTCCTTTGGGGACCGCGTGTCGGCGGACCACCCACTGTGCTAAGCACAGTGGGGAGGTCTTGCCGGCCGGCGTCGGCCACCTCGCTAACCCCACCCCTCTATCTTTCTCGACGCTCGACAGTTGGGCGGTGGTGCCGCCGCTCGCGGCCACCACCGCTCTGCTCACTCTATGCCCGGATGAAACCCCCGTGCCACCGTGTGAAAAACCCGCCGCCTCTATGCCTCCGCCCGCGCGGGTTCTAACGCCCTCGGCTCCCTTTCGGCCGCCTCCCTCTTGCGGTCCTTCCATTTAATATTTTATTTAATTTTATTTTTTTCTTATATATATGGGATTCGGATATTAGGTTAGAAAATTTATATTATATACACATTTTCTTTTATTTAAAGATTTGATTTTGTTATTAATTTAGGATGATATTTTGTTTTAAGTTTAGATTCAATTTTTAGATTTAGAATTTATTTTAGGTTTGATATGTATGTAGGTTAGATGGGTATGTTTTATATAGGCTTCAATTCATGGATTTAAATTCGAATTTTGCTTTTAATATCTAAATAAAAGTTTCAGATTGGTTTTGTATTAGATTAATATATAAGGTTTTTAATTATATGGACTTAATAATTGAATAGATTTATTTTAAACTCTTAGAGTGGATATAGTTTATTATATAATGCTTTAAATAAATTTAGTTTTATATAAATGAATTATGTTGAATTGGGATTAGATTAAATTCTAATTTTTATTTAAGTATTAGTTTAGATTGCATTTGAAATTTCTTCGGACTTATGGTTGATTTAATTTAAAAGAATCGTATGTTAATAGAATTAATGTTAGAACTTGTATTTATCCTTTGATAAAGACATTGATGACTGGAGATAAATATAAGATTGAAAATTTAAAATCTAATTAGATTATTGCTCTAAAATCAAATAATTAATAATTTAGTTAACTCTCTTTTATTATTATCAGGGGGTCATATCACTCCCTTAGCTTCGCGATATACGTCTTTTAGGGGCAATATCACTACCCTTGACCCTTGGTGTGCACGGTTGACTTTTGGTCAACCATGGTCAAACCTTGGCCGTTCAATTTTATTATCATACCAGGTGACCCTTGTACCCTCTGGAAACTTAGCTTTCAGTTTCATGCCTTTTGGAGACAGTTGACTTTTTGGTCAACTATCTCATTTTGCACACCCTGGACTTCCACAGTGCTTAGTAGGCCCTAGTGACCCTCCTTCACGTATTTTAAGGGATGTTTGACTTTTGGTCAACCCTAATTGACTTTTAGTCAAACTATCTCAATTTGCATGTGCGAGTCTTCCTTAGAGTCTAGTGAACCCTAGTTTGTACCATTCCCTTATTTTCAAGTATAGTTGACTTTTGGTCAACTCTAGTTGACTATCGGTCAACTTTCTCGGTTTGCGTCTAGTTCCAGTTTGGAGCTTGGGTCATCCTTTAGGATAGTTGTGAAAGCTATTTCTCTTCTTGAGACCTTTATGGTCTCGTCATCCCCTTTGCACCATTTTGCGTGCATGTGTTACCCTTGTGTTGGTTTTAGTATTCCGTTTTAGTGCATTATTAAATTTTTTTGTTCGTGTGTTTTTGCCCAAATTTTGGGCATGACAGATCAGTTCCAATGAAGTCTCTTAATCAAAATCTCTTCTTTACATTCAGTAGCCTTCACACAGACAAGCTTGTAGCTTCCACACTTCATTATTTCCACACACACACTCCACAAAAGAAAAAAACTTTCTTTTATATAGAATTAAAATAAGCAATTAGGTCGGCCAATTAAGACTTCCCCAATGCATAAATAATTACATAACCCCTTGCTAAGATACACATAGTACCTATAATAAGTAAACATCAATTAAAACTCATCAAATATATCCTCTAGAACACACGCCTTAGCTAACATCACCAAGAGTCCTGTAACCCAAGAATGATAACGCACTTTCCTCAACATGTATTTTTCCATTCCCCAAGCTCACATGACATGAATCCATATCACACACAATTTATCCTCAAAACTCAGAGACTAACTCTGTCAGTGATATTGTCACAGTCCAGTACCAAACCTTTACTAAAACATCTATAACTTTCTCCATATGAAATATTAATCCATGTGACCTTAGACATAAGATCATAGAACATCATTATACACATCATCTTCACATATTCTGACTCCACAGTACAATACCCATACACTTCTATCAGTCATCTAAGCAAGAATAATAACCAGTCTGTTTTATCCCAATTAGAAACATATGTTGACATCAGTGACAGGACATGAATGTCAACAACAACAAAAAAAAACTAAATTCAACAATCTCCCCCTTTAGTATTGATGGGAACATATGGTAAAATCTATCAATCCAAAATTTCTCTCTCACAATACAATCTTCTCAATATCCTCTACATAACTCTTTGTAAAATAGTAGGTATTTTCACATTGAATCTCTCCCCCTTTGACAACAATGGAAAAGGGTACCATTACTTTACTTCTGACCATCTTTCCTCTACAATATGTAGCTTTTTTAAATCTTCATGCCTACAACAACCATGTGTAAAATCAACCAAAAGTATTCTATATTATTCCTGTGATCACTCCCCCTGAGGAGTAGATCCATACATCAAGTCCATAAAATGATATAGCTCTGAAAGCCAATGGACTAATGCATTCCTGAATCAATTTAGTTCTCGCAAGGAGGGGCTCTCACCCCAAGAATACCTCTGAGATACTCAAAGGCATCATTTGGAAAAGGTTTTGCAAATATATCTACTAATTGTTCCTGTGTTTTGATTTTTAAAACTCTAAAATTTTGGATAAATTTTAGAGTGACTAAGTAAAAATTTCCCTAGGAGACAAGTCACAACCCCAAAAATTTTTTGAAAGGGCCCTAGTTTGCATGCAAGTAAAAAGAGACCCGAAGATTTATATGAGAAACCACTTGGGGGACATGTGCATCACCTATCATTAAGAAAGTATATCGGTTTTCAGCTCTCAGAAGTCAGATTGGATGTGTTTTGGAGATAGTCGTTTGTAGGTCATTACCTAAATATGCACTTGTGCATGTATTTTGTGTCTATTAAGTGACCTACTTTGGAGGTTTGCATCATTGGTCAGATGGATACCTGAGACATAATGAATGTTCAAAGATTTTGTAGGAATGAAAGTGAATCTCCATGCCCATTTGCAGACCTCTGTGATTTTATATGTTAAGTTTTCTATAACCTTTCCATTTGCATTTTATTCTAGTTTTCTAAGTGTCAAATGCAAAATTACAGAATGCCCTAATTTAAGGTCCCACAATTTGTACCTAGTTGAATTTCATAAATAATTGAGTGTTCCCCTACATTTTAAACATGGAAATTTACCTCCATGTACATTCTTAGACTTTGATCAATCCAGTTGACCACTTTTCTCAGCCCATTCCAAAACCAATTTCTATAATTTCACTATGTTTGAGTTCAAAAAGTTTTGAAGGGCAGACTTTGAAGAATAATTATGGTTGACCAGTTGATCATCAGGGAGAGATAATTGAAGTTTCATATTCCTTATGTGAAATTGAATCCATGTTTAGGGTTTCAGACTATAAGGGTCTCATTTGATAGGTTTGTGAAATCAAAACCAAAAGTGATTTATGCAAATTCTCAGTGTGGGCAGAATTGATTTCACAAAGAAGTCACTTTTAGAAGGTCGTGACTTCATATTAGATTATTTTTTTGAGGTGAGATTTGTTTCCTTACACTCCCTATATATAATTCTACTACCAAGATCAGTGGTTGAGCTTCGAGACATGGCTTTCTATTTTTACAAAGGCTCATCAAAATGAATTTTTTGCAGTTTGTACATATGCATTTACACAATGTTTCAGAATTGCCAAGTTTTATCAGTTATATCTTGCACATGGAGTTAAATCAAGTAAATTCTTTTTGCATTAATGTTCATTATAGATGAATGAATTTGTTGGCCAAGTGATAGGATCTCAAGACATGGTTTGATTTTTGTGCCAAGAGAAACCTATTTTTAATATTAGAGCCATGAGAGAGTTGATGCATGGTCACAATGTTGAAGACTAGGGCTGGATTGTCAATTTGATGGCTAATAGTTATCTCTTTGTTACAAAGAATAAATCTAGAAAAGTATGTGTTATCCCAAATTACAATAAGCCAATGGAACATCAGCGTGAAATGACTATGAAGAGAATTCATTATCTATTAGAGAATGGTGTTTTTAAAGGTTGGCTGACAAACACAAGTTCAGAGCATGAAACAAGGAGAAGCAATAATATTTGAGTGTTTTGGAATATCTGATCATTCATTGGGCATAAAACTTGGTGTGCACTTTCATTTATAGGGTGGTGCAATCAGGTTCCTTGGTACAAAGAAACACCATCAAAAGTGGTTACAGGACACAAAATACTATGTTGTGAAAGGATGCTTTGTTATGACCGAGCTTGGACAAGGAAATAATGTTCATGGAATTGAAACGATCGCCACTTATCATCCTTCTACTTAAGAATTTATCATTAACGCTCCTTCTGAGTCTGCCCAAAAGTACTGAATTGGAGGAGTAGAAAATCATGCTACCCATACTGTAGTCTTCTCTCAATTTCTTATTAACAGAAGGAATGAAGGTGTGCATGCATTCATTGCACAAGTAAGAGATAAAGAGGGGAATGTATATCCGGGGATTTGAATTGTTGATTATGGTCACAAAATTAGCTTAAATGGAGTCGATAATAGATGAATTTGGTTTGATAATTTTCATATACCATGTGAAAATATTTGGAACTCTATTTTTGATGTATCTCTAGATGGCAGTTACCTAAGTCCAATAAGTGGTCCTAATCAGATATTTATTGCTTTCATGGCCCCTCTAACAAATGGCCGTGTAACAATTGCAATTAGTGCTATCTATCAATCCAAGATTGGATTAGCAATTGCAATTAGATATGCACTGTAAAGACAAGATTTTAATCTATAACCTGATGATCTAGAAGTATTTTTACTTGATTACCCATCACATCAATGAAATTTTCTTCCTTTGCTTGCTAAAACATATGCAATGAGTTATGTAAGTAATGCTCTCAAGCAGATATATTGGAAAAGGACCCCTTCTGATGGAAAGACTATTTATGTTCTTTCTATTGGATACAAGGCCCTGTTCATGTGACACAACATAAATATATTGTAGGAGTGCCATGAGGCATGTGGTGGTCAAGGTCTAAAAAATATAATATTGCATTGGCATGTTAGAATGACTTAGAGGGGGGTGAATCAGTGGCCTCAAAAATTAATCTAATAATTCAACCAAAACTTATATCACATATATAAAACCTCTAGTTATCTTCAGTCCTACAATATTTATGCCTTGAGTGAATCTAAAATATATATACTGCTTGGTGAATATACTATTTATCCTTTTCTTGAGCTTTACTGAATAGCAGTTTATCTATTCTTGGCCTTTACCGAATAGCAGTAAATAAACTTAGTGTTTACCAACCAATTCTTTTTCAGTCATGTGTAAAAAAAAAACATCAAAGAAATGAACCATATACACATTTGACACATGGATTTTTAATGTGGAAACCTTGTTAAGGGATAAACCACTTGGGACTAGTAACCCAAAATTTTCACTCTTCTTAAGTGAGCTCGTTGAAGAGCCAACCCTGTTAAAGGTTACAAACACACTGTTAAGTGTGACTGTGTTAGAGTATTTAAAACCATTGGTTAGTCTTTTGACCTTGGGCATTCACTATGCTATCAACAAGAAAAACCTTTTGATACAATTGAGTATCTCAATACATTAAGGACCGTTAAATCAGACTCAGTTAAGAGATTTTCTAAATCAATGGTTAAACTGAAACAGTAAATGATCTGTTCATAAATAAAACTATAACTTGAAGATTTTTAGATCTATTGTAAGTCCATAATACCTCTTCTAATCAACATTCTCTTCAATTCCTTTTCTCCCCTTCTTTCTTCTTGGTGAATGTTGTTGCTTCTCTGTTGCTCGGTGTCTGCAGAATTCTTGGCTCTATTCTTCAACCTGTATGATCAAATCTGCATGAAGACTTCTATCTTCACTAGAATTATATTCAGCATTCATCTCTTTCATAATGAATTACTTCTCTCTTTATATAGACATGATTTCACCATTTACTGTCCTTGTCTTTCTTTCTCTTGACGTAGATAGCTTTCTTGATCCGCAAATCTCACCATGCATTGCTTTAAAGCTCTGCTTTAGTTTTGTCCCTTATATTTCTCTTTGAAAACTGTGAATAAAAATCTTCTTCTTATCCTTAGTTCAACTAGTCGATAAAAATAAATCAATCAATCAATTAACTCTAATTATAGATCCTTCTAGCTAAGTGTTTTGTCATTTCCTAACTCCAGTTTTGATCGATGATAAACTCTTAGTTTGCTCGGTCATTGACTCCAGTTGTCCTTGGGCATCAATATTGTCCATCGGTCAATACTATGTTATGCTTGGGGTTCACTTTAGTTGTGCTTGAGGTTGTGGTGCTCGGTATACATTGTGACTTCTTGAGGTTCTCTATCTGTCGATGTCTATTGTCTGTCGGTGTTTACTGTCACTCGGGTACACTAGATTTTTATGTTTACCGATAACATAAACTTTATGTCTTTGGTTTCTTTGAAGTCTATGACAATATGTATACGACCAATCAGATTATATCAATTTGACATCAATGAAAATACAATACATTAACTGATTTAATTTCTTGCATTTACTTTTTGCACCTCGGTGATCATCAACTTATCATCTTCAAACATTCAATCAGTTATAGTTCATCAATCTCTCCCTTTGGCATTGATGGAAACATACTAACACAATATGAAATATGTAATTCCATAACATACCAAACTTATTGTTCTATAGCCAATTCAAATATCTGGTTCTCGATAATCTCTTCTAGCTTAGATTTCATTCTTGCAGAGTACTCTCTTCATTCTCTTCAATGGATAGATGTAGCAATTTTGTCTTCTAAATTTATCTCGCCCTTTGTTGTAGATCATCTTCTCCCTTTTTTGGATAGATATACAGTGTTAACTTTTCTCCAATTCTCTCCCTTGGATGGATGATTTTTTTTTTTAATCTTTCTCTCCCTTTGTAGAATCATCATCTGTCTCTAATGTTTTCTCTCCCTTTGACTATTCCTCTCCTTGATGGATATTTCATTTGATCTCTCTCCCTTATCTCTAGATATTTCATATGGATATATTCTCTCCCTTTGACAACAATGCCAAACAAAGATTTATTACTCTCCATTATGTCCATCAGGAATATAGCTCTATAGTAGCCAATAATATCTTTGGTGTTTGGTGAAGATAAGTACCTTTTTATGTACTGATATATCATTGTAGTCCATATCTCATCTTGCATCAACATGATTGATCTTCTAATAATGTTTAGGCTGATGCAACCTTCAAGTCAGTCTAGTAACCCGTAGATAAGGGTTGGACCCCTAGTCTCTTCCTCGGGTACTCAAATGTATCTTTAGGCAATGGCTTTGTGAATATGTTTGCTAATTGTTCTTTGGATTGTACATATTCCAGTATCACCTCCTTCTCTTGTACTTTTTCTCTTAAGTAATGATACTTTATTTCTATGTGCTTTGTTTTAGCATTCATCATAAGGTTATTTGAAATATTGATAGCACTTATATTATCACAATAGATAATTATTGGTTTAAGAATTTCCATATTCATACATTTCAGTTATTTCTTGATCTATGCAATGTTAGAGAAATTTGCAGCAACAGCCACATATTCTTCTTCTACAGTTGATTAAGATATACATCCTTTCTTTTTACTTATCCACGTGACAAGTCTATCATCCATAAAGAATTCTCCTCCTGTTGTTTTCTTTCTATCATCTATGTTTCCATCCCACTCAGCATCTGTATAAACTTGTAGCTCAAATTTTCATTCTTTATTATACCATAGACCATAGTCTTTGGTATTCTTTAGATATCTCAGAATTCTTTTGACAAAAGTTGTGTGTGATTCCTTGGGATTAGCAGAGAATCTTGCAACTATACCAACTACATGTGTTATATCTAGTCTAGTGTGTACAACATACATTAGCTTGCCAATCATAGATCTATATAAGGTTTGATTTATCTTGTTTGCCTTGTCTTCCTTTGTCAGTTTGCATCTGGTTTCCATAGGTGTTCCAATTGGTTTGGAGTCCTCCATCTTCAATATCTTCACAACTTCTTTGATGTATTTGGATTGTGTGATGTAGATGCCTTCATCCTATTGAAGAAATTATAGACCAAGAAAAAATTTGATCTCTCCAAACATTGACATCTCAAACTCTTTGCTCATTTCATCAGCAAATAATTTGCATAACATATCATTACCTATAAATATGATATCATCAACAAATATCTCAACAACAGAATTTTATCATCACTATCTCATTTTAAATATAGATTATTGTTATCACTTGTTCTTACAAGTCCAATACTAATGAGATAAGAGTGAAGTCTTTCATACCATGCTCTCGGTGCTTGTTTCAATCAATACAAGGCTTTGTGTAGTCTACAAACCATGTTCCTCTTGTTAGGATAAACAAACCCTTTAGGTTGTTCAATGTATACCTCCTCTTCTCGTATTCCATTCAAAAATGCAGATTTAAAATTCATTTGGTATACTTTGAATGCAACATAATCAAGTATAATTCTTACTCCTTCTAGTATAGCAACGGGTGCAAAGGTTTCTCCATAGTCAATACCTTCTTCTTGTGTATACCTTTTACAAACTAATCTTTCTTTGTTCCTTGTAACTTCTCCATTCTCATTCAATTTATTTCTGAATATCCATTTGGTACCAATGACATTTTTTTCACTCAGTCTAGGTACTAATTTCCATGGTTTTTTTTTCAATATGTTCAATCTCTTCATTCATTGCACTGACCCATTCTTGATTCTCAAGTGCAGTATTAACAGATTTTGGCTTAAAATAATAAATTAAACATCTAGTGTTTAGTGACTTACTTCTTGTTCTCATTCTAGCCTTTTTGTCTCCTATGATCTGGTTCTGTTGATGGTTTCTTTTGACATACTTGGTAAGTATAGGTTCAAATCTCTATTCATCATTTTGACCTTCATCTTGATCTTCATCGCTCGATTCATCATTGTGAGAAATTTCTTGATTTTTGGTGTGTGCAACTTGTAGCTCGGGTGTATTGTTCTGTCACTCGGTAGTGATACATTGTTGCTTAGATAGAGTGTCAGGTTCTTCACTGTAGACAAATCTATTGTAATCTTTCAGTTCCTTTTTTATTTCCTCATCATTTTTCTCAGAAAATTCATCTACTTTGACATTTGCACTTTCAATGATTTTGTTAGAGGATTTGTTAAGACATTTATAAGATTTTCTTTTGGTAGAATAACCTAGAAATATTCCTTCATCACTTTTGGATTCAAGCTTTCCATTTCTATCATCTTTCAATATATAACAATTGACTTCCAAAAATTTTAAAGTAACTTATATTAGGTGTGTATCCATACCATAGCTCACAAGGTGTCTTATTGGTGTCTTTCTTTAATTGAACTCAGTTTAATGTATAGACAGCAGTACTTATAGCTTCTCTCCAAAATGTTTGTATGATGCCTTTTTCAATCATCAATGTTCTGGAATAATCAATAATTGATCTATTCCTTCTTTCAGCAATCCCATTTTGTTGTGGTGTTCTCGGTGCAGAAACTTGTCTTGTAATTCCATGCTCATTATAAAAGTTAGTGAATTTATAAAAAATAAATTCTCCTCCTCTATCTAATCTTAGACATTTCAGTTCCTTTTCAATTTTTTTTCAACTATAGCTTTATACCATTTGAACATCTTAAATGCTTCTCATTTCTCTTTTAAGAACATAACAGTCATCATTCTAGAATAATCATCAACAAATAGAATGAATTATCTATCACCATAATAACTCTATATTCTCATTGGTCCACATAAGTCAGTATGGACTAATTCTAGAATAGCATTAGATGTGTAGGTTTTCCTCTTGAAACTAGACTTTGTCATTTTACCTTTTTGACAATTCTTACACATGACATGGTTAGGTTTTGACATGCTCGGTAAGCCTCTTACTTTCTTTTTCTTTCTTATCCTAACCATGTTGTTAAAAATGAAATGACATAATCTTTTATGCCACAACCAATTGTGTTCATTTCTAGACAATAAATAACTAGTCTTAATATCATCAAGATAGAATAGGTTACCTTTTGTTTGTTCACCAGTACCGATCAACCTTCCTGTTTCATTATAGATCTTTTCCTTTTTGTTATCAAATGCAACTCAGTGTCATATGTTATTCATCTTTCTTCTTTGTCTAAATCATCCTTCATAGCAACAAATACCACCTCAATATCTTCATCATATTCGGTGTCAGTATTTTCAGCTTTGTTCACAGCCAAGTAACAATCCTTCTTGCCTTTGTCCTTGTAGTCTTGGTTATCTCTTTTGTTAGAGTGTCGGTTGCTTCGGTAGTCTCGGTCATCACTTCTGTCAAACTTATTTTCATAAGAACTATCACTGTTTATTTCATCTTTTCTCTTGTTAGAACATCTAGCAGTAAAGTGTCCAATCTCTTTGCAATCAAAACTGTAACACCCCACCAAGGAACCCCAGAGAGATTAACCTAGAACATGATACTATGTGTGCTGAATAATTTTTTTTTTTTTATGTTTAACATAAAGAAACATACATTCATGTGGAAGAAATTACCATTTATACACATGTTTTACACTCACATAGATTACACGACTCAAGGGTTCCATGACGTTGAATTAATTAAAGCAAAACACAACTAATAATATAGTAAAAGATTCCATCTAATTAAGTATAAAAAATACAACTTACATAACCATAATTACAATCCTCATGGATCACCATGAAACCACTATAAACTCACATCCACTGCACATGTCGTAGGGTATGTGGTAATCACTCTAACCTACTTAATATGACAATTTCCAAATTAGGTATCACATGCGACTGTAATACAAGATTTACAATAATGAAATTACATAATAAATGATGAAGTAACATATAGAGCTCATCTACAAAGAACCATCAAGCACCTGGTACAAGGACGTCAAATCTCAATGGGTAAAGAATCACTTCCACCCGTATGTGTGGAACCACAAAGGTCCACCCCACCGTGCTGAGGAGATAACAATAGATCCCAATCAGATATCCAAAACCAAGAAGGAATAACCACTAAGCAAGGGATCATGATAGCTCTCTAATCTGGTGTACTAAACATCATAATAGGTAAGACTCACTAATCCAAAGGAAAATGAAAATGTAGGAAATCTAGCATGTGTAAAGGAAGGTGTCATCATGTACGTCTAACCCTTAAGTTAACTCCTGACAATCCCAATGGATTCTGGCACCTAAGTGACCATACACGGAGCTAATGACCTCTCAAACTGACAAGATCACTAACTACGCTAGAACCCGCACCTCGTAAGGGGGAAAGCATTATCTCATCCTCCATCTCAATATTTACTAGCACTCAAGCATGGGTGAGGAGAATCACATCTTATTAATTTATTTTAATCTCTCAGTATGTCTTTAGTTATCACTTATTAAAAAAACTCTACAATAAACAATCTAAGTCACTTACGGACACAGAACTTATTGCAAGCCACCCCCTACTACACAACTACGTAACCTACCCTAGGCTTAGAGATCCTAATAGATCTAGCATAGGTCACACCCTAGTGTACCCCAAATCTAGTATCCCACACAATCAGGAACGGTCACATAGGTACACAAACAGACAACAGAATCGAAAGGGTTATATGGTCAGTTTAGGGTAATAACTGATAACACACATACCATGAAGTAACAGAAATATAACCACACCCCCTCAGCCTCTGTATACATCCTAGGTCATCTAATGCCCCCAAGATACCATATGTAAGCAAAAGAGATCCATAATGATGCAGGGAAACAAAACGTCTCGAAAGACTTAAAAATGAACTATATACATGTAATCATTTATAGGTAACTCATACATAATCTCCTTATAATTAATATCTTAATCTGAAATAATTAAAGTTAATTGAAATAAAACTATCTAAAAAAAACTACTTCATAATTACATAATTGAAATCACTCTGATTAACGTAATCAACATTTATATCTTCACTAAAGTATCTAATATAACATATTATTTACAATTAATCATAACTTAATAATCAATGTATATTAATTAAAAATTCATAATAAACAAATACTATTAAATTAAACTAATAATTGATGTATTAATAACATTTAATAATAATCATATTAACTATTAATAAAAACTAAATTAAATTAAATAAATATATATTAAATAAAATATATTTAAAAAAAAAAAAATAACAAAAACTTTATTTAAACAAATTAACATACGCATGGGGATGGAGGGCCCCAAGTGCCCTCCCCCCTTCACTGCTGCTAAGGACAGCACGGGCTGCGCCAAGTAGTCTTGTGACTGTTCAGCAGTCCACAGACTGTCGGGCAGTCCCGTGACTGCTTGCGCAGTACCGTGACTGCCGCGAGGGTGGGGATGGGGTCCCACCCCCCAAAACTTAACCTTTTTTTTTTTTAACATTTTTAAATTCGAATTCTGCTAAAACAGCGGTCTGATTTTTTTTTAATTTATTATTTTTCTTTTAAATTTTAAAATCCGATTCCTAAAACAAGTAGCATAGTAATTATTTTTGTTTTATTTGTAAATTTCCGAAAATGAAAAATCCCAAAATGGGGATTTAAATTTTTTTTTTTAACTCTTTCCACGAGTCTATATCAAATACAGAGAGTTGTATTTTTACAACTAATTTAAATTTTTTTTCAATGAAATACAAGGGACTTATTCATTTTAATTTTTCTATAGTTAGGACTATAGAGAGGGTTTAATTTTTTTATTTCAAAGAGATTTATAAGAGATCTATTTACAAAATTTTGACAACATAACTGTATTGTGCTAAGAAATACATAATCATGAAAATGATAGATCCAAGCTTCTAATAAACCCCTGAAACATCGAAACACAAACAAACAATAAATTTAATTTTCTCTATAGTTTAAACTATAGAAACAATTAATTTCTCATTTTCTAAGAGATCTAGAGGGAATTTCTTCCCAAAATTTTGATAGCATAACCCTACGATGCTAAAAATACATATCTAGGGTCCTAACGAACACCCAAAAATGTATAAACCACAATAATCCATTAAAAAGATAAAGTAACAAATATGCACTAAATCAATAATGAAAACCTCAGATCTACAAAATTAAAACCACACATGGAAAATGAAACCTACCTTGATTCCAATGCTAGAAATGAAATAATGTAACTTGGAAGATGGAAGCAAATCTAAAACCCTTCGAGCACAATTCAACCATAGATCTGGCAACTATGAAGATCCGAGCACACACACAAGCAAGAAAAATCTCAAAATCCTCAAAGCAACAAGAAACCACAACAATCCACAATCCTTCAAAAATTCCCAAATCACCAAGAGCTCTCCAAATCTCAAAAACCTATTATGAGAGAATAAATGACCAATTCCCCCTAAAGAGATTCAAATTCCCCTAATCATGCAAAGCTTGATGACAACTCCCAAGTCAATCCTTAAAATGACTCAACTTGAAAATTGAAAGTAAATCCAAATTAAATAAATAAAATATTCTTTATTGCCACAACTCAACTTTGACTCCTAATTTCAAG
>MU223908.1:1096700-1163715 GCA_018584345.1 Thuja plicata
TTGAGTTATTTAATTCCTAATATCTTTGAGACAACCAACCAACTTTCCCTCCATTTGAAAACACCTCAAAGCTTTTGACTTAACCAAAATTTGATCATGATCAACTCACTCTACCCCCTACCCTTGGAAAAATGATATATAAATACAAGCCATTTCCTTTGTGTTTGGGATCCAATAATTTTAAGAGCAAAAGCATCCTTACTATAGGCACATGGAGAGAATTTGAGAGCATTGGAGATCTTTTGAGAGCATTTCAGCATTTGCATTAGCATTTTAGCATATCATTTTTAGGAGCATTTGTTGTTTTCTCACATATCTTGGAGCATTTTAAGCATTTTTGAGCATTCTAAGCTAGATGGTAGCATTTGTTTATCATTCATATCTCGTTCTAGGATTTTCCTTAATAGAGATTAAGTCTAAGAGCTCTCTTAACAAAGCTTGGATAGAGAACCATGAGATGAAATAGATTTTAGCTTCAATTCTTTGATTAATTTGTACTATCTTTCCATAGAATTGTTGCTCTTAATCTAATTTCATGAAGGTGTATTTTCATACACACAACAGTCATGGAGGTTTTTGGTTTCTAATTGAGTCCAAGCTTTCATATTCACATACTTGTTTACATTTGAAATACAATTGCATATCTATTTGAATATCATAGCTTCATTATTAGATTTACTTCTACTTGCAAGTATTCTTTATTTCAATTATTGATTTCAAGATTAATTCCTAAATTTGGGTTTGACTAAGGCAAACCCCTCCCCCAACAAACAAACCCCTTTTTTCTTGCAAGAACATGTTTGGAATAGTAGATCAAAATGGAGATTTGGATACCCTTTTTGGCAAATTTCCGAGATCCAAAAATAGAATTTCAGTCTGAGACTTTTTAGGTTGATTGTGACCTAGGGTGCAATCAGAAATTTTGGCAAATGGTGACATTGACTTGAGGGTACAAATTAGAACTATCTCATAATAGAAAAATATTTCTGGGTTTTGTCCGTCTCTGTGTTTCTATTCTAGATCTAGTCTTAGATTTTCTAGAAACTCAAAAAAGGCTTCAAAAAATAGCTTTCTTTGGATCTGCAATATTTCAAGGTTAGTGTATTTCTCCTATTCAATTCAATTAAGGTTTTCAATCTATCTAAATCTAAAATATATTTCAAATTAATCAAATCAATAAACTAGATACTTAGATCTTCCTTCTTTCTAATTTTTAAATGATTGATTCACTTATGCATTGATCCTTCCTTTTGGGGATAATCAACTTGTATCTTTCATTTGCATATCTAAGGATAGAAGGAGAGTATCTCATTTACCCCCATAACAATAACAAACAAAATAATTCAAATATAACATATATCTATAAACGATCACAATTTCTTATGTTACACATTTTATATGTTACATTTTGGTGAACCTGCGATAGACAACTCTTTCTTTTTGGTGTTAGATTATTTGCCTCTTTTCCTTAGAGATTATCTTTTGCATACATACTAACTTAGTTTTCTTTTATGCTCTTGCATTTTAAAATACAAAAAAAAAAATCTACATACTCATAAAATAACAAACAAAATAATTCAAAGATAACACATCTATAAATGATCACAATTTCTTATGTTACACATTTTATATGTTACATTTTGGTGAACCCGCGATAGACAACTCTTTCTTTTTGGTGTTAGATGATTTGCCTCTTTTCCTTAGAGATTATATTTTTCATACATACTAACTTAGTTTTCTTTTATGCTCTTGCATTTTAAAATACAAAAAAAAAATCTACATACTCATAAAAATATAAAAACACTTCTTATATTTCATTCACTATGATGATCTTTAAGATGCTTTGGGTTATGGCTATTTTTCTCATTATGCTTCATTTAGCATCTCTCTATAGTAATTATGATGTTTATGAAAGTATCATCCATTTTATTATGTTTTTTAATCTTCATTTTTCACTATCTTATGCTATTTTGAGATTAACTAATACTAGTCTTCCTACTTTCAAAACTTTCATCAAGGATTTGTGTGTTGGACTTATTACTCTTTTGGATTATGTGAAGAATTCGGTAGATGATACCTCACCTCCTAATCTTCCTACTCCTATCATGCCTAATCTAGCTCCTAATCTTCCTAATCCTCGTCCCATCAATCCTAACCAAATTCCAAATATTCCTATTTTCATTTCTCGACCTTCAATCCCTAGTTCTTCCCACACTTATGATGGGGCTCAAGCTAGGGTTCATGATAATGATGTTCGAGAACTATTTCATTTACCTTCACCTCCCTATCCAATCCATGATGATTTTAAAGTTAAAAACAAGAAAACCTCTTCTAATCCTATCATTCCACCATACACAACATTTTCTCATGAGCACCATAATCAATCTCCTCCTATCGAAGCTTTGCAAGATAGTTACACTATCGGATATATTATGGTGGATAAACAAGGCTATAAAGGTTTAGGGATTGGTATCAATAAACAAGGCATTAAAAACCCAATTCATTCATCTCTTAAACAAGATATGCATGGTATATGTTTCCCACCTCCTCCAATCAAGGTAGTGGATCTTAACCATCTTCCTCCTCTTCATGTTCTTCTTCCAACACCTTCTTTAGATCACCCTAATACTCCTCAATATGTGGCTAAGAAAGGGTATGTCCAATTAATGAATTATAAAAAAGAAATCTTCAAACCTATCTCGAAAAATTCTCTCTCTAAATATAGATGTCATTTTCATTATAGTAATAAACATTTACTTGTTGATTGTATGCATTCCAAGTTATATATTAGAGAAAGAGCTGCTTTGGGAATTATATCTCATTCCCATGCAGTATTACAATTTCTTCATAATTTTGATATAGGGAATTCCCCTCATCCTTTTATAAGCTAGATCATGTTTCTCCTCTTGTTCTTAACTGGGGGGAAAGAGGTATTTTATTCTAGTTTTCTAGGATCCATTTTTTTCTCTTAGCATGTATTTTGTTTTGAGTTTAATTGGTTATTCTTTCTATATTCTATCCCTATAAATTTTTATAATCTTTCATGATATCTTTTCTAGGACATTTGTTTTGTAAAGATATCTCTTTGATATGAAATCTCTTGATATAATTTGATATATCCCTTTCTTTCATCCCTGGGTGGCAAGGTATTTTCCTTCTTCCTCTATCTAAGGATCTACTTTCCTTAGCTTAGTGGAACTTGTTTATCATACAACATCATTTCCTTATAAAGATTTATGTTTTGACTATGGATACCCTCTTATATGGGAGGTGATTTTCCTAGGTCATCACCTCTTCTTTATTTTGAAAACTATGCTCTTGATAAACTCTTTCGCTTTCTTTGGTTAGAGTTTGACTCCATTCTGAGATTCCTCTTCCTCTTCATCACAGGGGGCTAGATGATTGAATTTTTGGTCCCTCTTTTCTTTAGAATATGACATTTTATCCTAATCACTCCTCTATGTTGGGGGTCTTGATGATAATATCTCTTCCTCTTTGCGGATCCTTTTTCCATATGTGATATATCCATTTCGCAATTATCTATGTTCTTAGAGGTAAGGGTCAATACTCTTTACTAAGGATATTGTGTATATTGTTGTTGAACTAGATATCTCCTTGCCTTGTGTAGTAGGTATCCTCTTTCTCTTCCTTATCCTACCTAGTGGGTAGTCATGATAAGGAGGGGGCATATATAGGGTCTCCCTTATACCATATTTTACATTAGTTTACATTTTATAACATGTTAAATTGTTGGAAGGTAATGCACATAAGTTGCTAAATCCTGGAGAGACACGCATTTTTATTTTTATTTTTTGCTAAATCCTCAGAAGGTAATGCACATAAATTCCTAAATCCTGAAGAGATACGCATTTTTGAATTTTACAATATGCTAAATCCTTGGAAGGTAACACATATAAGCTGCTAAATCCTGAAAAGACACACATTTTATATTTTCCATAGTGATACAAGAATGTGGATCTATGGATATTTTTAAGCCATCAAGAGACGCATTACAATTATAAAGCACAGTTTATGGGTGAACCTATTGGGCTCTCCCTCCTTGGTGATTCATGGTAAGGTGGGAATCTTACTAGGTGAGGTAATCACTATCTCTTTTCTCTCTTGTGCTTTCATGCTAGTAGGATTAGATCATGAAGCTATGTTATCTATAGTGTTGCTCTTGTCTTGCTTATGTAATCATGTATGTTTTCAATGATTGATTGCTCTTTTTTTTCATATCTTTATGCATGTATGTTGAGTTAGAATCCTTGGTCTAGGGACTTATGTCCTTGACTTAGTGATTTTATACCTTGTTGCGATCCACTAGAGTCTTTTTTCTACCTTTACCGCAAGCATGTTTGATTTTCATACTTCTGCTAAAGTGGGGGCTTAATGTATCATATTAAAATGGAAGCACTTCCATGTTAAGAACATTTATCCCTCCTTAGGGGATGTTTTTTACCACCATCATACTGTCCCCTCATTTATGCATCTTCTCTTACTTTTTTGTCTATTTAGGACCCTGATTGGGCCTCTCCGAACACCTCCCATTCCATCTAGCATGTTTTCCATGGGTCCTGACCCCATGGGTCAAGGTCAACCTCAACCTTGACCTAGGTCAAGGATGACCTCAACCTTGACCTAGTTCAATGACAACCTTGAGCTTGACCTAGGTCAAGGATGACCTTGACATTGACCTGGGTCCCCCTTTCAAATCTGGAAGCCAGTCGGCTGCCGAAGGTCATCAAAAATTCATTTCCCACTTTCGGATCGGCTGTTTTGGGTTTCGAAATGGAAAATCTTAAATTATATTTAATATAGGTCCTCTTCTAGGGGAATGGGTTTAATTAGAATTTAATTATTTTATGTAGACCTCTCTAGATGATTGTGCCCTAGTTTCATATAAAAGGAAGCCTTCTCCTCTCATTTTCTCTAACCATGAAGCACTAAGCATTAATTCTAACCACAAGATTCATCAACTAAGTGAAATCAAGAAAGTGTTCATTAAGAAAAAAGTTCAAGCATCCATTTTTCTACATGTTGTCAAGCTTTCAAAGCATTCAAGTTCTCCATTGAAGATTAAGGATTCAAGATTTTAAGCCTTTGAAGGGATTAGGTTCAAGCATTCAAGATTCGTCACTCAAACCCTAGATCTAGCCATTGTGGTGGTGTGATCTTCCTTCAAGATCCTTTATGCATCCTCAAGACTCATTCATTCTCCCTTCAAGGTGGATTCCAAGCATACAATCATGGAGGTTTATGGTTTATAATTAAGTCCAAGCTTTCATATTCACATACTTGTTTACATTCGAAATGCAATTGCATATCTATTTTAATATCATAGCTTCATTATTAGATTTACTTCTACTACTTGCAAGCATTCTTTATTTCAATTATTGATTTCAAGGTTAATTCTTAAATCAGGGTTTGACTAAGGCAAACCCCTCCCCCAACAAACAAACCCCTTTTTATTGTAGGAACAGGTTCGGAACAACATATTAGGATGGAGATTCAGATACCCTTTTTGGCAAACTTCCAGGATTTGAAAATAGAATTTCAGTCTAAGACTTTTTAGGTCGATTGTGACCTAGGGTGCAATCAAAAATTATGGCAAATGGTGACATTGACTTGAGGGTACAAATTGGAACTGTCTCAAAATAGAAAAAGATTTATGGGTTTTGTCTGTCTCTGCGTTTCTATTCTAGATCTGGTCTTGGATTTTCTAGAAACTCAACACAGGCTTCAAAAAAAAGCATTCTTTGGATCTGAAATATTTTAAGGTTAGTGAATTTCTCCTATTCAATTCAATTAAGGTTTTCAATCTATCTAAATCTAAAATACATTTCAAATTAATCAAATCAATAAACCGGGTACTTAGATCTTCCTTTTTTCTTATTTCCAAATGATTGATTCACTTATACATTGATCCTTCCTTTTCGGACTAATCAACTTAGATCTTTCATTTGCATATCTAAGGATAGAAGGAGAGTATCTCATTTACCCCCATAACAATAACAAACAAAATAATTCAAATGTAACACATATCTATAAATGATCACAATTTCTTATGTTAACCTTTTTATATGTTACAGTAAGTTCATAATACCTCTTCTGATCAATGTTCTCTTCAATTCCTTTGCTCCCCTTCTTTCTGCTTGGTGAATGTTGTTGCTTCTCTGTTGATTGGTGTGTGCAGAATTCTTGGCTCTATTCTTCATCCTGTATGATCAGATCTTCATGAAGACTTCTATCTTCACTAAAATTATATTCAGCATTCATCTCTTTCATAATGAATTACTTCTCTCTTTATATAGACATGATTTCACCATTTACTATCATTTTCTTTCTTGTCCTTGACATAGATAGCTTTCTTGATCCACAAATCTTGCCATGCATTGCTTTAAAGATCTATTTTTGTTTTGTCTCATAGATTTCTCTTTGACAACTGTGAATAAAACTCTTCTTCTTATCCTTAGTTCAACTAGTCGATAAAAACAAATCAATCAATCAATTAACTCTAATTATAGCTCCTACCAACTAAGTGTTTTGTCATTTCCTAACTCCAGTTATGATCGGTGATCAACTCTTAGTTTGCTTGGTCATTGACTCCACTTGTCCTTGGGCATCAATACTATTTGTCAGTCAACATTTTGTTATTCTTGGGGTTCACTTCATTTATACTTGGGGTTGTGGTGCTTCATATACATTGTGACTTCTTGGGGTTCTCTATCCGTCAGTGTGCACTATCTGTCAGTGTTTACTATCACTTGGTTTATACTGGCTTTTTATGTTTACCGATAACATAAACTTTGTCTCTTTGGTTTCTTTGAAGTCTATGACAATATGTATATGACCAATCAAATTATATCAAGTTGACATCAATGACATTACAATACATTAACTAATTTAATGTTTTTCATTTACTTTCTACAGCTCGGTGATCATCAACTTATCATCTTCAAACATTCAATCAGTTATAGTTTATCATGGCAATATCCTAGGTAAATATGATGTTCAATACACATTTGAAGGGGACAATAATGTTCTTATGCAACAGGTTAGTAAAGCATTATTCGGAGAATATTATGCTGCTCTTAAGAAGGAAAAACCCTTTAATGGATTGGGTCTACAACACATGAATGGTACCCGCCCTATAATTCCAATAGTTCTGGATATTTTTACAGTGTAAAGCATAATATTCCAAGTTGATATTTTCCATTTGAGGAGAATGATTTTCTGAAGTGTTTAGCAATGGAAATATCTCAAGTTGTTTCATAAAGAAAAAGTACAACTATTTCTTTTACCATGATTACAAAGTGGATTGTGCAGTATACATAAGTGGAGGATTGCGCAGGATACATTGGAAAAGAAAGGGCCTATGCAAATGGAGAGGTGAGGCCTACACTGGAGTTTAAAATGGAAAGGCCACAGCCTATGCAATATAAATGCAAAAAATCATGTGCAATGCAAATACAAAAGCCTGCAAATGTTTCATGGCTATGCAGGTAAAGGAACACAAGGGTTGTGCATGGAATGTTTGAAAAGACTCTTGAAACTTACATGCAACTCCAAATTGGCAAGTGTAATGCCAATCCCATGACCTCTGCCAGCAGTCCTCCCTTGCCCGTGCATGGTGGATGAAGGAAGTTATAGAAACTTTAAAGAATATGCAACTGTGTAGGAGTAAGTAAATACTGTGCATTGTCATGGAAGAGGAGGTTGTGCAATAGTCAATGAAAGGCTAGGAATTGAAAATATACAAGGCAAATGAAATGTTGTGCAATGTATCAAGAAAGCCTGCATAGAATGCCTCAAAAGAGTGCGTAGGTAATAGAAAGAGAAGGTTGTGTTTACATATAAATGCTTTAGTCTCACATTGGTGGAGGACATGAAGTATATAATATTTTTATATGCTTGTGAAAGGCATGTAATATGAAGTAAAGGCAAAGAGATCCTTTGGGAGGTTACTGCCTGGGGTCATTATGTTGACAACCAAATAGATTTTGGCGTGCAAAGTTACCATAGGTGTTTAAAACTTCAAAATAATTGTCCCACATTCATGGGGTACTGGACATGTAAGGTGTTTAAATGCAAAATCGCTTGCATATTCATGTGAAGTAAAGAGCCAAGAGGCTCATTGGTAGGCCCCTCAGCCAAGGGAATGTTGTTCTTGGACAGAGGAGTTAACGGTAACCAAATTTTGGAGCTTAGGGTAAGAAGAGAATTCTTTAAAAATTACAAAATAATATCCCACATTGGTGGGGGAAAGGAAATCTTTAGTTTTTAAATGCAAAAAACACATACGTGGTAATTTGAAGTGAAGAGTGGAGACTCTTGTCACCTGTGCATAGGAGGTGCCTCGGTGGACATGCCCAGGCTAATGGTGACTTTGAAAAACAAATTTTGGTGGGGCCTGCATAGATTAGATGGTGATGATGTGGAAAGGAAGCATTTAGCGGTCAGGAAGGCATTAGAACATGGTTAGTCACGCAATCTCCAGATGCAAGTGGTTAAGTCTGAAACATTTAGAGATAGACCTAGTCGCCAGATCTCCCAATCTAACAATGGTCAGTTCTAACATTCAGAGATAAGAGCAGTTTCTAGATCTCCAAATGTAACTATAGTTAAGGAAGTCATTATAAGATTCAGAGGTAAAGTAGTCTCCAGATCTCCAGGTGTAACTAGGGTTAAAGAAATGATTCAGAGACTTGGAGATCGAGCTAGTCTCCAAATCTCTAGATCTAACCATGGTTAGAGAATTCATTATGATATTTAGAGGTAAAGACTATTCTCCAAGTCTCCCAATCTAACTATGGTTAGGAAATGTATTCATAGATCCATAGATAGACTAGTCTCTGAATCTCCAAATAAACCTGCAGTTAAAGAATTGATTCATAGATTCATAGATAGCTTGGTCGCGTGATCTCTAGATGTAACTAGGGTTAAGGAAAATATTTGGAGATTGAGAGGTAAAGGCAGTCTCCAAGTCTCCTATTGTAACTATAGTCAAGCAGAATCATTCTAAGATTTAGAGATAGGGTTATTTATGAAACTCCAAATCATGATAGTTACATGGGAAACAATCAGAGACTTAGAGATAAGGTAGTCTCCGAATCTTTGGATCTTGGTAGTCAAGTCCTTAGCATTCAGAGATTTAGAGACAAGGTTATCTCTGAATCTCTAGATCTTGACAGTCAAGGAAGAAGCATTTAGAGGTTAGGAGATAAAGGTAGTCTATGAATCTCATGATGAACCCAAGTGGACTTGAGAGCGAACTAGAAGGTGAAAAGTGGAAAAATCTAGTGAGTTTTGGGGAAAAAAGGAGAAATGCAGGTTAAAGAAAAAAGGGCAGAAATACATAATAAGAAGGATTTAAAGATCAAAGTTTGTGCATGGATAAATAGAAATATTTAAAGGGAAAGTAAAATAAAAATTTCACAGACAATTATATTAAATGCATAATTTGATTCTTAGATTAAACATTGAACATTAATATTATTTTGAAATACTTTTATTTCAAAATGGAAAAGCAGCATTCACGAGAATTTTTTAGAGGCAAGTGGGTAGAGTTTGTTACATGAAAAAAGATCAAATATCAGATTTTGAAAAGGAAAAGATTGTGCAAACTAAGATATCTTGAAATTATACGGGTGTTAGTTAGGGTGAAATTTGTTTTCCCCTTCTCTATATCTGTTTATTTTCTTCATTGTAATGGGATCGGTCAATTTTTTGATCTATCAAGGCAATAATGCTAGTTCTGGTCCAGACTTTGTTTCTTGAATTTTAGTAGTCTGAGAAGATATAAAATATATTAAAGTTATCTTTATGAATATAAATAGCTTTGGGATCCCTTCTTTGTTTTTTATTGTCTTCAGATGTATGTTTGGATTCTTATGAATTTATTTTGTAAGACATTTTAAATTCATAGACTTGGAAGGAAAGTTTTGATATATATTCCGGGTTACTTCTAAGGGGAGCGTAATTCCTTTAAGCATATTTCAGGGGGTTTTAGACTTATATATGAATCTGATAATTTAAGTTTTGAGTTTCAAAGAGAAAGGTGTAAGGCATTATGTTTGGGTTTCAATTAGTTCTGTAAATCTAGTATGGTTGAGATACATTCTTATTGACTCTGTACCCTAGGATTTGGCAATGGTCTGGGTTAGGGTTGCCTGTCAAGATTAAAAACTAAACCAAATCTTAATTTTACAATTTGTCATGTATTCATATTAAATATCAATGTTCAAGACACTCAATCCAATGTGAAGTAGTGAGTTTCAAGAGGTACACCTGCCTGAGTCTGTGGAGCTCAAAGCAAAGGATGATTTAATCCTTGTTAGTTAATATTTTACTTGCTAGAATCAAGAGTTGTGAGTCATAGAGTCAAGCATTGATGCTTCATTTAGATTCTGCAAGAAAAAAACTCTAACACTGATATACTCCAATCTAATTTCCTTCTCTACAACCTTGTCTCTCAAGAAATGATACTTAATGGAAATATGTTTAGTCTTTGAATGGATAACTGGATTTTTTGACATATCCATTGTGCTAGTGTTATCACAATGTATAACCAATGGCTCATCAAAATTTATTCAAATATCCTTCAGCATTTTCTTCATCCAAAAAATCTATGTGCAATTTATAGAAGCAACAACATACTCTAATTTAGTAGTAGACTGAGCTATACAATCCTACTTTTTACTTAACCAAGAAACCAATCTTTTCCCAAGAAATAATGCACCACCACTTGTACTCTTTCTATCATCAAAATTTCCTACCCAATCTGTTAGACTAACTGAGAGGGGGGTGAATCAATGGCCTAAAAAATATTCTAATAAATCAACCCAAAAACTTAGTACCACAATATTAAGCCTCTAGTTATCTTTAGTCCTACAAGATGAATGCCTTAAAATAATCTTAACAAATAATTACTACTCAGAGTTCACTGTTAAATCTTATTCTTATTGTTTACCGATTAGCAGTCTTTCATTTACCAAAAAATATTAAATTACTTAGTGTATATCAATCAATCTAGATTAGTTATGTGTAATGCAAAACACTAAAGTAATGACTCATAAACAAATTGACACGTGGATTTTTAATGTGGAAACCCTGTTAAGGGAAAAACCACTTGGGAATGGTAACCCAAAATTTTCACTCTTCTGAAGTGACCTTGGTGAAGAGCCAAACCTGTTAAAGGTTACAAACACACTATTAGATGTGACTTTGTTAGAGGATTTAAATAGAATAGTTTGTCACTTGATATCTGGAATCTCTATGCTATCTTCTATGACCAAACCCTAGTTTTTCAAATGGTATTTGGAATCTCATGCTATCTTCATGATCAAACTTTTTAATACTACTTGGAATGTATCTCAATATAGAAATGATTGTTAAGTCTTGCTCAGTTAAGATACTTTCTGAATCAATGGTTAAATTGAAAAAATAAATGATCTTTTCACATATACAACTATCAACTTGCATATTTTTAGATCTATTGTAAGCTAATAATACCTTTCTGATTAATGTATCTTTTCAATACCTTTGCTCCACTTCTTTCTTCTCGGTGATGTTGTGCTTCTCTCTTGCTTGGTATCCACAAAAATCTTTAGCCCTTTCCTTATCTTGATTGATCAGGACTATATGAAGTTGTTCTTCATTAGTTTCTCTCTAGCATCCTCTTTCTCTATTCGCTACCCTAATTCATAATAAATTATATTGTCTCTTTATAGACATGATATCACCGTTTCTAATTCTTTGACTTTCTTGTTCTTGGTGTGATCCACAATTCTAGCCAAGCTTGATATAAAATATTTACTCATGTTTTATCTCATAGATATCTTCTTACCAACTATAATAAAATAGCTTTAATTCTTTTACTTATCTCTGGCTTTAACTTGTCGATGAAAAAAATATTAACAACCAGTTAACTCTATCTTTTAGCTCTTGCCAGCTAATTATTTTGTCATTTCTGAATTTCAGTTCTTTTCGGTGTTTAACTCTTTGATAGCTTCGATCAACACTTTAGTTCTCCTCGGACATCTCTGTCAGGGTTGTCTGTCCATCAGGCATCACTATGAAGTTCTTCTTGTCGGTAATGCTTGTGATTCTACTCGTCGGTAATGCTTTTCAGGTTTCTTGCTTGGGCAACACTATGACTTTACTTTTAGTTTTCTCTGTCCATTGGGTTTTACTAACCGTCAGTGTTTGTAGTCACTTAGTGAATACTGATCTTTTATGCATTACTAAAAGCATAATCTTTATCTTTTTGATTCTCTGAAGTCTTTGACACTTTGTATATAACCAATTAGATTATATCAAGTTGACATAAATGAAAATACAATCCATTAACTATTTTAATGTCTTGCATTATCTTTGTACATTTTGGTGATCAACTTAACATCTTCAAAAATTTAATCAGTTATGGTTCATCAATCTCTCCCTTTGGCATTGATGGAAACACACTACATTATCACACTATATTATTTCTAATACAATATAAAATATATCAAGTTTGAATTTCATCAATCTCTCTCATATCTTTTCTTCTTTAACCAATACAAATGTCTAGCTCTCGGTAAGCTCATATAGCTTAGATTTATTTCTCTCAGAGTGTCTTCTTCAATCTTCAATCCCTTTACTGGAAAGATGTATCATCTTCTAATTTTGTTTCTGATACGTGCTCTTCCTTGACTGTTCCTCTCCTTGATCATCTCTTTTTCCTTTGACAGCAATCTCTCCTTTAGTATGTATTCTCTCTGTCATGTTACTTCTCTCCCTTTGATGGATATTTCATATATACTCTCCCTTTGGATAATGATTAACTCTCCCTTTGAATTTTGAGGAGCTTCTCTCCATGGATAATGAATGGATAATGACTTCTCTCCATGGATAATGAATGGATAATGATATATTCTCTCCCTTTGACAATAATGCCAAACAATTCTTCCATCCTTTTTATAATATACTCCTTTAATTTCCCTATCCATAAACAATATAGTGACTCTGTATTAGCCAAAATTATGTCTGGTGTTTAGTGCAGATTTGTACCTTGTTGTGTACATATGTATCTTTGTAGTACATCTTTCTTTCTTGCATAAATATGAATGATCTTCTGATAGTGTGTAGGCTGATGCAGCCTCCTAGTCAGCTTACTGACCAATAGACAAGGGTTGGATCCCTAGTCTCTGTCTCGGGTACTCAAATGTATATTTCAAAAATGGCTTGGTAAATATGCCCGCTAATTATTCCTTGGATTGAACATATTCTAGTATCACTTCTTTTGCTTGCACTTGTTCTCTTAAGTAATGATACTTGATAGCAATATGCTTAGTCTTAGCATGCATGACTAGATTCTTTGGTATGTTTATTGCACTGGTATTATCACAATAGATAATACTGGTTCAAGAATCTTCATATTCATGCCTTCCAGCAACTGTTTGATCCATGCAATATTAGAGCAGTTTGTAGCAGCAGTCACATATTCTACTTTTGTAGTAGACTATGAGATGCATCCTTGCTTATTGTTGATCCATGTGACAAGTCTGTCACCCATGAAGAATGCTCCTCCAGTTGTTCTCTTTCAGTCATCTATGTTTCCAGCCCAATCATCATCTATATATACTTGAAGCTCAAATTTTCCTTCTCTTTTATACCATAATCCATAGTCCTCGGTGTTCTTTAGATATCTTAGAATTCTCTTGAGAGAAGTCGTATGTGATTCTTTGGGATTAGCAGAGAATCTTGCAACTATTCCAACTGCATGTGCTATATTTGGTTTGGTATGAACAACATACATTAGTTTTCCAATCATTGATCTATACAAGGTCTGATTTACCTCATTTAATTTGTCTTATTTTGTTAGCTTACATCTGGTTTCCATAGGTGTTCTAGTTGGCTTGCAATCTTCCCTCTTGAATATCTTCAACACTTCCTTGATGTATTTGGACTGAGTGATATATATGCATGCATCTTGTTGAAGAATCTGTAGACCAAGAAAGAATTTGATCTCCCCAAATATAGACATTTCAAACTCTTTGCTCATTTAATTAGCAAAGGATTTACATAACATTTCATTTCCCCAAAATATGATATCATCAACAAATATTATATCAATCAGAATATTACCATCGGTGTCTTCTTTTAAGTACAGATTGCTATTTTCACTTGTTCTTACAAATTCAACGCTTATGAGATAGGAGTGAAGTCTTTCATACCATGCTCTTGGTGCTTGTTTCAATCCATACAATGCTTTATGTAGTCTACATACCATGTTTCTCTTTCCTGGATCGACAAACCCTTATGGTTGTTCAATGTATACTTCTTCTTCCAGTATTCCATTTAGGAATGCAGATTTGACATCCATCTGGTATACCTTGGATCCTTTGAATGTAGCATAAGCAAGTAAGATTCTTACTCCTATTCTAGGAACAGGTGCAAGGGTTTCACCATAATCAATACCTTCTTGTGCATACCCCTTATATACTAATCTTTCTCTATTTCTTGTGACTTTTCCATTCTCATTCAGCTTGTTTCTGAATATCCATTTGGTATCGATGCCATTCTTTTCATTTGGTCTTGGTACTAGTGTCCATGTACTATTCTTTTCAATCTATTCTATTTCTTCATTCATAGCACTAACCCATTCCTCATTTTCAACTGCAGTATTAACAGATTTAGGCTCAAAATCACAAACTAAACATCTAGTGTTTAGTGACTTACTTCTTGTTCTCATTCTATCCTTCTTGTCTCCTATGATTTGATTCAGTGGATGATGTCTTCTAACATACTTGCCAAGTTTCAGTTCAGCTCTTTGTCAATCATTTTAATCATTATCTTGACCTTCATTCTGATCTCTGTCGCTCAGAACATTATCTTGAATATTTTCCTAATTTTTGGTAATAACAGCCTGATGCTTGAGTGCAATGTTCTATTTCTCAGGAGTGATGCATTGTTTCTCGGGTAGAGTGTCAGGTTCTTCAGTGTAAACAAACCTATTGTAGTCTTATGGTTCTTTTCTACTTTCCTTATCATTCTTTTCTGCAAATTCATCTATTCTTACATTTGCACTTTCAGTGATTTTGTTAGAGGACTTGTTAAGGAATTTACAAGCCTTTCTCTTGGTGGAATACCCTAGAAATATACCTTCATCACTTTTGGAGTCAAGCTTTCCATTTCTTTCATCTTTCAAAATATAACATTGACTACCAAATATTCTGAAGTAACTTACATTGGGTGTGTAACCATACCATAGCTCATAGGGTGCCTTCTTTGTGTCCTTCTTCAGTTGTACTTTGTTCAATGTGTAGACATGAGTACTGACAGCTTCCCTCTAGAAAGTTTGAGTGATTCTTTTCTCTATCATCAATGTTCTTGCATAGTCAACAATTGATCTATTTCTCCTCTCAGCAATTCCATTTTGTTGTGGTGTTCTTTGTGTAGAAACATGTCTTTTAATTTTGTGCTCATTGCAATAAATAGTGAATTCATTAGATACAAATTCCCCTCCTCCATATGATCTTAAGCATTTCAATTCCTTACCACTTTGTTTTTCTACCATAGCCTTATATCATTTAAACATCTTTAATGCTTATGATTTATCTTTTAAGAACATAACTACCATCATTCTAGAATAATCATCTACAAAGAGAATGAAATACCTATCACCATAGTAACTCTTTGTCCTCATGGGTCCACATAAATCAATATGGACTAATTCTAGAATAGCATTAGATGTATGGGATTTACTCTTGAAACTAGACTTTTTCATTTTACCTTTTTGACAATTCTTACACATGATATGTTCGGGCTTTGACATGTTCGGTAAGCCTCTTACTCTTCTTTTATTGCTTATCTTTATCATGTTTTCAAAATTCACATGACATAGTCTTTGATTCCACAACCATATGTCTTCATTTCTAGCCATTAAACAAGTGGTGTTAATGTCATCAAGATAGAAAAGGTTACATTTTTTCTATTCACCAGTTCTAATCAACCTTCCTGATTCATTGAAGATCTTTTCCTTCTTATTCTCAAATGCTACTCGGTGACCTATGTTATTCAGCTGTGAAACACTCAATAGATTATAACTAAGCCCTTTTACCCAGTAAGCATTTTCACATTTGATCAGGTTATTCAACATTATAGTTCCTTTACCTTCAACTAGACAAGGTGTGTCATTACCCATTATTACTGATCCACCATTATAGTATTCAAAATTGTCAAACTTTTGTTTATCACTGGTCATGTGGTGAGTGCAGCCACTATCTATAATCCAGACATCATTATTACTAACCTTAGATATGAGTGCAGTCTCTACATACCTTTCTTCTTCATCTAAATCATCCTTCATGGCTACAAATACCATCTCAATGTCTTCATTAGATTTGGTGTCAGTGTCTCCAGCTCGGTTCTCAGCTAGGTAATAATATTTCTTCCCTTTGTCCTTGTAGTCTCGGGTATCTCTTCTATCAAATTGTCAATTAATTCAGTAATGTCTGTTATCACCTCGGTCAAACTTCTTTTCATATGTTTTGTCATTACTTATGTCATCTTTTCTTCTGTTAGGACATCTTGCAGCAAAGTGTCCTACCTCTTTACAATTAAAACATACAAGTGGTAATTTACCTTTGTATCTACCTTTTCCTTTCTACAATCTTCTTGCCATTAGTGCTTCAATCACATCAAGTCCTTAGTCATCAATATCACTTTCACTATCATTTCTAATAGTGTGTCTTTGACTTGACTTACTTATTTTTAAAGAATATTTTATTGCAGACTCTATAGATGGTTAGACACTATTATCAAAGTTATTCATCTCAAATGAAATCAGTCTACCAATCAGACTATCTAGAGCAACAGTATTGTTTGCAACTGCTCTCATTTCTTGTATGGCAGATACTCTAATAGCATATACAGGCAATAAGGTTCTTAGGATTTTACTTACCACTGTCTCTTCTTCAAGTACACCTCCAACTCCTCAGATAGCATTGACTACCTCTTTGATTCTAAAGCTATACTGAGTGATATTTTCTTCTTCTTTTATCCTTAGGTCATCAAACCTCCATCTTAGGCTTTCTACCTTGGCTCTTAGTACATTACCATCTCCTCCATGTACCAGTTTCAATTTATCCCACATTTTCTTTGCAAAGGTTTAGGTTTTGACATCTTCAAAATCAGCATCAGAGAGTGAGGAAACAAGCTCTATCATCATGCAATTATGCTCATTCTTTTCTCTCAATTTCTCAAGTGTGATAGGTCATGTAGGCAACACATATTCAATATTTAGGTGTTGAGTTGCATCATTACCAATACCTAATAGGTGGAGTCTTATTCTTCTTTTCCATGATGCAAATTTGTCTTTATTCAACTTGGGCACATCTCATTTGTTCATCTTGTGATCTTTTTCTTGAGTTGTTAAACTCCCTTTCTAAGCACAAAAGCTCTAATACCAAATTTTAGAATAAATGAGAGGGGGGTTGAATCATTGGCCTCAAAAATATTCTAATAAATCAACCTAAAAACTTAGTACCACAGTATTAATCCTCTAGTTATCTTCAATCCTAAAAAAAAATGCCTTCAAACAATCTTAACAAATAACTACTTCTTGGAGTTCATTGTTAATCTTATTCTTATTGTTTACCAATTAGCAGTCTTTCATTTACCAAAAAATAGTAAATTGCTTAGTGTATACCGATCAATCTAGATTAGTTATGTATAATGCAAAACACTAAAGTAATGACTCATAAACACATTGACACATGGATTTTTAACGTGGAAACCCTATTAAGGGAAAAACCACTTGGGACCGGTAACCCAAAATTTTCACTCTTCTGAAGTGAGCTCGATGAAGAGCCAACCCTATTAAAGGTTACAAACACACTGTTAGGTGTGACCTTGTTAGAGGATTTAAATAGAATAGTTTTTCACTTGATATATGACATCTCTATGCTACCTTCTATGACCAAACCCTGGTTTGTCAAATGGTATCTGGCATCTCATGCTATCTTCATGATCAAACTTTTTGATACTACTTGGGATGTATCTCAATATAGAAAGGATTTTTAAGTCCTACTCAGTTAAGAAACTTTCTAAATCAATGGTTAAACTGAAACAGTAAATGATCTGTTCACAAATACAACTATCAACTTATAGATTTTCATATCTATTGTAAGCTCATAATACCTTTTTGATCAATGTATCTTTTCAATACCTTTGCTCCAATTCTTTCTTCTCAGTGATGTTGTGCTTCTCTGTTGCTCGGTGTCCGTAGAAATCTTTAGCTCTTTCCTCAGCTTGATTGATCGAGATTGTATGAAGTTTTTATTCATCAATTTATCTCTAGCATCCTCTTTCTCTATTCACTCCCCTAATTCATAATGAATTATATTGTCTCTTTATAGACATGATATCATTGTTTCTAACTCTTTGACTTTTTTGTTCTTGGCGTGATCTGCAATTCTAGCCAATCTTGATTTAAAGAATTTACTCTTGTTTTATCTCATAGATATCTTCTTTCCAACTGTAATAAAATAGCTTTAAATCTTTTACTTATCTCTGGCTTTAACTTGTTGATAAAAACAATGTTAACAACCAGTTAACTCTATCTTTTAGATCTTTCCAGCTAAGTATTTTGTCATTTCTGAACTTCAGTTCTTTTCGGTGTTTAACATTTTGATAGCTTCGGTCAACACTTCAGTTCTCCTTAAACATCTCCATCAGGGTTGTCTTTCTATTGGGAATCACTATGAAGTTATGCTCATCTGTAATGCTTGTGATTTTTCTCATTAGTAATGCTTGTCGAGTTTCTTTCTCAGGAAACACTATGACTTTACTTTCAGGTTTCTATGTCCATCGGGTTCCACTAACCATCAGTTTTTGTAGTCACTTAGTGAATATTGGTCTTTTATGCATTACTAAAAGCATAATTTTTATCTTTTTGATTCTCTGAATTCTTTGATACTTGGTATATAGCCACTCAGATTATATCAAGTTGACATCAATGACAATACAATCCATTAATTGATTTAATGTCTTGCCTTATCTTTCTGCATTTTGGTGATCAACTTAACATCTTCAAACATTCAATCCATTATGGTTCTTCACAATTAGCATTAGTATAAGCATGCAAAATAAAATCAACTAATTTTTTATATCATAAGCCATAATCCAGTGTTCCTTTTAGATATCTAAATATTCTTTTTACAGTAGCAAGGTGTGTCTCTTTAGGATCTTCTTGATATCTTTCCACAATTCTAACTGCATTAGCAATATCTAGTCTAGTGTGAGTCAGATATTGTAGGCCTCCGATCATAGATTTGTACTTTGTCTAAAAAAAACTTTGAGATTTATCAGTAGCAGTAAGCTTGTGACTAGTGACTATAGGTGTTCCAACCGGTTTATAATCTTCATTTTCAAACTTTTTCAACATTTCTTTAAGATACTTAGTCTCAGAAATAAAAATATCATTCTTGTTTTGATTGGTTTGGTGCCCAAGGAAAAAATTCATCTCACCAATCATTGACATCTAGAATTCATTTTCCATTTCCTAAGAGAAATTTTTAATCATTTCATCATTCCCTCCAAAAATGATATCATCTACAAAAATTTCAACTTTAAAATTCCATCTTCACTAGTTCTTAAGTACAAATTATTGTCTGCATTACCTTTTCTCAAACCAAGATGAAGTAGATACATGTCCAGTTTAGCATACCATGCTTTGGGTGCTTATTTCAGTCCATACATAGCCTTCTTCAACTTTCAAATCATGTCCTCATCTTTTGTTAGAGTAAATCCATCTGGTTGTTCAATATATACTTCCTCTTCTACATCTCCATTCAGAAATGCAGATTTCACATCCATCTGATATAATTTGAAGTCTTTGTGTGTAGCATAAGAAAGAAATAATCTTATAGCCTCAAGAATAGCAATAGGAGAAAATGTTTCTTCAAATTCCATGCATTATTTTTGCGAGTAGCCTTTACAAACAATTCTTTCCTTATTTCTTACTTCTATTCCTTCTTCATTCATCTTGTTTATGAAAATTGACTTAGTTCCTATAACATTCAGTTGATAGGACTTTGTGATGACCATGCCAATAGGGCGAGAGTTGGCACTGGGTACTAGGGTACCAACCAACTTCACTTGAATAGGTTTACTAGAGAGCGAGCTCTCCTAGCCTCCAAGTACTTGGTATTCGGGTCATGACGGTGTGAGATTAACTTAGTTGGGAAGGTGACTGTTTATTTTGAGTGGATAGCTAGTTTTGAATCATCAACCTCTGGAACTTAGACGATAATGAGTTTCTTGCAAGCACTTCTTATCTCCAATGAAAGAAAATATCAATAGATAGGACAGGGTTAGTGTAAATCTCTAACTATGTTGGAATAATGGAAGGGTGTGTACTGAGAGGGGAGGGGTGAATCAGTACCCTTAAAAAAATTTACAAATTAAACCTTAGTACTCAATACTTGCACAACTGACCATTGTAGCTTTTCTACTTCATGCATGCAATATCATAGCATAAATGTAAATGCATGTAAACAAACATTGAAACATTCATGAAACTCATTTACACATGACACAAGTATTTGATAACGTAGAAACCCTTGTTAGAAGGTAAAAACTACAGTGGGGATGAAACCCACAAAACTTCACTATCTACAGGATGGAAGGTGCATGTTAGGGCTACAAGTTGTGATCACTTCTGATGATCTTACCCTATTAGGAATAACATGTTAGACCTATTAATTCTACTCGGTTAGGATAATTTAGCAACATAATGTATGTGTGCACTCAGTTAAGAGATTTACAAAAAGACTGTTAAGTCCACCTTGTGAAAATATTTTTTTTCTTGCTACAATTTTTAGAGAGTAAAAAAATATATGACTTGATTGCTGCAATCTCAAATTGCTGATTACAGATCCATTAAGTACATAAAATATATATATCACCTTATTGTGATGGATAATACCTCTATTCTTCTTGGTAGCCTTGAATGTAGTTCTTCATAAAATGAATTCATCTTTATCTATCCTTGTGCATGAAACTATCTGTCTGATCCATAGATGTCCTGGTGGATACAATCCTCATATTCTTGATTGATTATTACATCTATATATACAAGATTTTGACCTAATTAGGTTTCACACTTTTCTTGAAAAACTTTAAGATCAAAGGTTTACAACTTGACCTTGATCTCCTAGTTTGCATGAATTCAATCAGTTAACTAATTACATCCATAATTAACACTTTTATTGATCCACAAGAAATGGTTATCTAGCTAAGAAAAAATATATTTTAAAGATTAAAGTGCTTTAGCTAACGTGTAGTTGAGATCCTCTTTTTTTGGTAAAATGTTGTTTCTCAGTGTAGACTAGTGCTCAGTGATGTCTTTGTGTACTAGTGCTTGGTGATGTCTTTGGTTGATATATTTCTCGATGAATGAGCTATTGCTCGGTGTTCAAAATATCTCGGTGATCACTGTGCTCCATGATTTTTATCTCTTGGTGAGTGTTTTCTCTTGGTTATCATGACCGACTGACCAAAACTCTCTTCTTTTATACTAATGACAACTTCTTATCCTTTAAGGATTATCAATCTCCCCCTCTGGCATTAGTATCAAAAGCTTATAACTATAGTATATACACCAAGTGTTGTAATTTTCAAATGACTCCCCCTAGGTGCATGCCTTAGTATGTAGACAAAATCTATGTACACGTTTCCCCCTTTTTTGAAAGTAATGACAAATATGTAGAACTTACAGCTTGTCAAAAATGTGTGAATGAGATTTCTGAATGGCTACTATCAAATTTTCCCATTTCTCCTTTAAGTTCTCTAAGATCATTTTCTCTAAAGATATTTGAGCGTGCATGTCATATATTCTTTCAATTACTGACATCTTTGGAGTGGAAATTAGAATCTTTGTCGTATTCATGTGTGTTAACAACAATGTGAGATTTGGTAGTAACATGGCCTATATCTCAATTACTTCATCTCTGATTTTTCTTTCTACATTTTTTTATTTCAAGTCTTAACTGTTTAGATTCAACAATATTTCCATAATGCAATTGGAATGCATTTGGCTTAGTTTGTAGACTTAGTTTACTAGCTTTTAGATCTTCATCTATCTTAGCTATTTTTTCACTATGCTCAGTAGTGAAGAAATCTAGAGTGCACAACTTTTGAACTAAGGTAACTACTTATGCAATAATAGGTTCTGATGTAGCTACTAGTTCAAAAAGTTTCACCTTATTCTCTATCACTTCTTGGCTAATTTTCTTGGTGATTTTGTAGTGATACTTCTCTTATGCTCATTCCTCAATGATTTTTTTGGCGTCTACATTCCGTTGTGTGATTTCCTTGATTAGAACTACAAGTTGATCAATAATGGGTGCAGTTTGATCAATATGGGTGTCATGCAATACTTGCAATAGAATCTCCTTGGTTTTTTCCAGGACTTGTGAATTTTTGTGTTCCATTTTGAGCTTTTCTTGTAGTTCTTTCCTCTTTCATATCTCCCCATATCTTTCTACAGACTTAGGATCAATGTTCTTGGATCACAGTCAGGTATGTCTATGATTTCATCGAGTGTGATGGGGTCTTTACTTTTCTTGTTCTTCTTCTTCTTCTTCTTCTGAATGTTTCTTGTATCAAGGGAATGAGGTATTATAGCAAGAGCCTTTTTTTTCTAAGTTTCTATCATTGATTGCTTGGGAGGTGTGGTGCCTTGGCTAGGTTGCTCGGTCTGGACCTGTTGTTCGGTAGTAGATGTCTCTACTTCAACTCTTTCTTGACCTGAAGCCTTGTATGCCTTTCCACTATCCTCAGTAGGTGCATCACACATTTTTTCCTCTCTATTGGTATTTTTATTCTACCCTTTCTCATCACCTTTGTCCATTGGTATTTTTGATTTAGGATCAGGTGGTGTCTGTTGTGATTCAGTTATTATATTGATTGCTTGCATCAAGTAAGGTAGATTACCTAGTACAAGTGCATGAGCAACATCAGTAGTGTCCTATTCATTTGTTGTCTTGGTGGCTTTAGTGACATCTTCATCAGCCTTTGCATCATCAATAGGATCCCTTTTAGTTATATCTTGTACAGTTATAACTGGTGTTTCCCCTAATGATTTTAATATATCAAGAATATCATCCATGGCTTTAATTGCTTCTGTGGTTAATTCTATAGGATTAAAATCCTCAGTGTAGCTGATGAAAATGTGCTCAGGGCTCGGTGTGGCCTCCTTCTCCTTGGTGTTAGCCCTCTTAGTTAGAGCTAGTACTTTCTCAGGTGGATTAAATATTTGAGTCAAAATCTTATTGCTCTCTATGTCAATATCTTCTAATTTGTTCTGAAATACTTTGTATGCTCTGGTTTTTGCAGAAACTTTCTTTGTGTGCTCCTTCATTGTTGAGTCAATTTATTCAACTGAGGAATTGGGCATGAATGTAACTAAGGATCTCTCCCTCATCTGTTTCTCCATGTGTAATGCATATGTCCACCTAGCTGATATCTTTTTGTGTACCTCATGTGGAATAAGATTTCCAAATTGTATAGGTACATATTTGTAAGCTACCATCATCTTAATAATTACCTCTTCTATTTTGTTTTGATCCTCGGTAGATAGAATTCCCCATTGTCTAATCTTATGATGTTGTATATTGCCTGTGTTGAAGATTTAATCTACAATTTTGTCAATTGTCTTTGGTATTTTGGCCTTTTCTACTTGGATTCTTTGTTCTCTTTCAGCTTCTTTAGTATCATCCTTGTCTTCTCTTCCTCTTACATATTTCTTTCATTGTCTTGATGTTGGTTTCTTGGTTGAGGCTTTTCTTTTATGATAATTCTTTTACAGTTCCCTTCTTCAATGGGGTGAGTCTACCTTTTTTTTTTTTCTCCTTTTTCTAGATACAGTTGTTACTTTAGTAAATTTTGTTTTATTGGCCTTCTGTAGCTTTGCACCTGATTTTGTAGACTCTGAATCACTTAATTCTTTACTTTCACCAATGGGTGACTATTCCTCGGTGATGTCTATAGATTGTTCCAACTCGTCATCAGTTACCAAGGTTTTCTTCTTAAGAGTTTTCACCATTTGTGTTATCTTCTTTCCTATTTTCTTGATTACTAAACTAGTCTTTATTCTTAACTTGACTTCTTCATATGTTCCAAATCTTCTTATAGATTTTTCAACTGGTTCATTTGATAGGGATTCAATATCTTTTCTAGCCTGATCTATGTCAAGTTCATAGTCCAATGGTGGTAACCATGTTGTTCTTGGGATAGAAGGTTTGATGAGTGTAGTGTCAGTGTCAACTACAAAGCATATCTCATCCTTGTATTGTTCAACCAACTAGGTAGGGATTCTCATCCTCTTCTGCATCCTATTCTTGAATGTAGTAAATTATGCATCCAATAGTGGTATAAAATTATCTCCTAGTGATTTAATGTAATCACTAATCTATGTTGTGATAGGTCGATTGGTGTCCCAAGTGAAATTACTGACGAAAAGAAAGAAATTTTGGAAGTAAAATAATATGCACATCAGCAGGGACCCAAACTTACATGTATTAGATCAGGCTGATCTAATTTTTATCATGTTTTCTTCCAGTTATTTCAATAGCATCTCAGCTAGGTCAAGTTGCACACCTTTCTTCGCTATCTTATATGCAGTGTTGACTGCTCCACAAGAAAATTTCTTCAATATTCTTGTTTGAAATATTTTGTATCTAATCACATATGCACCAAATTTCATTTTAGTGTCAGTGATTTAATTGAATTTCAGACCTCTATCGTCCCACATGGATCCAATTAAATTTTCAATCTCGAGGCATCTAGGGTGTCTTATGGCTTTTTCCTTCTCAGTTATTGGGTATCTAGTCACTGCGTGAATCACATCCTTTGGGATCGACTTGGGTTCATCTTTCCATTATGAACTTGACTGAGCACAATGAAAATCCATTCTATTTTGAATTATTTTTGGAATAGTAGGGCATTGGTTAACCCTTTCACTTCAATGTTCTTGTACTTTTCCTTTAGGTTACTGTCCTTGCATAGATTTTGATAAGCTTGCTCAAGCTCAAAGTCTCCAATCTCTGCAATCTTTTAGTGGATGTATGCACGAATTTATTCAACCAGTAAAACCCTAGGTGGGATACCTGAAAATGCTCCTTTGTCATTGGGTTGAGCAGCAACCTCAGGAAAAAACTTGTAGTTAGGTTCTTCATAGGTTGAGTTCTTTATTAAAATGACCTTATTGTCCTTTGCCATCTTGACCTTTGAGGTTCGTGAAGTGGATGCTATTGTTTGTTAATTTAGAGCTTCTTCACAAATAACCTATTAACTTGGTAAGTCTAGATACTCACTGGATGTTTGTTGTGAATGCTTGAAATCTATTGTAGTAGCTTTGAAAGTGTTGTGAATTGCTCTGCAATGTAATCTCTTTGAATCACTCTTCTCCACTATAATTTTCTCTTTAACGTTGGGTGAATGAATGAGTTCAGGTTTCCCTTTTTATAGAAAAATACCCTAAGTGATGCATTAAATGCTTCACCTATCACTCAGTCGATGAAACAAATATGCTTAGTCAACACACCAAAGTCTTTAGCTTGGTGAGTATGCAATGCTTGGTAAGTAGTGTCAACTTGGTTGTCTTTCACATGTTCACCTCAGTTCATATTGACCGACCATACTAGATTCACAAAACATAATATGCAATACCATAGTGCATCTTCATTCATGCTAATTTGGAATATTTTCAATGAATATAGGAACTGATGTAAAATATAGCTTTGTAGAGTGCAGTTCTATACTTACTTGTATTTCTTAGGTGGGGGCGGTGGAATCACCTGATCCATTGGATGAGGTGTCACCAACTATAGTGCTTGGTCTAGCATTATCATTGTTTGAAGCTCTCTTCCACATTTGATTTCTAATTCTCATTATGTCTTTAATAGTATTTCCATTTGCAAAAGTGCTTGACTATGTCACTCGGTCTTTGCAGTCCTTACTTAAGTGACTGGCCTTATGATAGTGTAAGCATGTCATTCTAGGGTTAGTCTAGTTTCTAGATCTTCTTATCCATTTCCTCATATAGTTAGCATCTCTATATCCATATCTACCACATGCTGTGCAATTTACCCATGCATTGTAATCCACAACATATGTATTACTGACTCATCTTGATTGATATACATTTTATTGTTCTTTAGGTTTCCAGACTTGCTTTATCTTTTTCCTGCATTCATGAAATGTGTGGCCATGCATGTTACAAGTAGGAAAATGTTTTTCCATGTAATATTTCTTCTTTGGTTTGTTCATCTTAGATCTGCATTCATTTACTTTATTTCTATGCTTGTTACAGTTATAAAAATTACCTATGAATGTAGAAGTAGTTTTAGGAATTCACTTTGCTTTTCTCTTGCAAACATTTGATGTGTGGCCTGGTTTTTCATAGTGATTACATGAATGCTTCTTTGGTCTCAGATTTGTGTAGACATTCCTTTGATCATCTTGGTTTGATGATTCTTCATGCTCGGTATACCCTAAACCAGTATTGTTGTTGAGTCTTCTTTGTCCATTCATAAATTCATCCATTCTTTTTGCACTATCTTCAGCTTTCTTGATCATATCATTATGTTTTTGTTGAATCTTCACTTCATGCTTCAGTTTCTCATTTTCTTCTTTTAGTTCACCAATAGCTTTCAATTTTTCATCAAGTTCCATGTTCACTCGGTTGGCCTCATGACTCATAAGAACTATTTGATTGGTGATCTCAAGGTGATGTTTAGTAAGTCTTTGTATCTCAGATTCTTTCTCTTGCAATTTTTTAGTAATCTTTCTCCTGTCATCAATAGCCAAAGTTCTTTCTTTTTCATCTTGTCTTGCATTATTCATACCATCAATCATCCTTGCCATTTGTGTCTCTTGACCGATCTACATTACTTTCACTTTTTCACTCAAATGTTCATTGATTTCATTTAGATCTGCAATGGTTCCTTCAGATGTGTCAAATATACTACCAGATCCAGATCCAGATGAATCAAATAGGTCAGGTATCTCTTCTTCATGATAGTCAGTTTCATTTTAGTGAGAGTCCATCACTTTTATTTCAGCCAATAAGTCTTTCATTTTTTCCTTGCCTCTTTGTATTTCTTAAAGAAAATTTGTATTTGTAACTTATGATTCTCAATATTTTTATCAACCTTATACCTTTCCATTGTAAGATCTTTTCTCTCAAGTGATTAAAATTTGCCAAATAAGAGATCTATCTCTGATACCAATTTTTGGAATAATGGAAGGGTGTGTACTAAGAGGGGAGGGGTGAATCAGTACCCTTAAAAACTTTTACAAATTAAACCTTAGTACTCATTACTTGCACAATCGACCATTGTAGATTTTCTACTTCATGCATGCAATATCATAGCATAAATGTAAATGCATGTAAACAAACATTGAAACATTCATGAAACTCATTTACACATGGCACAAGTATTTGATAATGCAAAAACACTTGTTAGAAGGTAAAAACTATGGTGGGGATGAAATTCACAAATCTTCACTATCTACATAAAGGAAGGTGCCTTTTAGGGCTACAAGTTGTGATCACTTTTGATGATCTTACCCTGTTAGGAGTAATATGTCAGACTTGTTAAGTCTACTTGGTTAGGAGATTTTAGAAACACAGTGTATGTGTGCTCTCGGTTTAGAGATTTACAAAAAGACTGTTAAGTCCACCTTGAGAAATGATTTTTCTATTTTCTACAATTTTTAGAGAGTAACAAAATATATGACTTGATTGTTGCAATCTCAAATTGTTAATTATAGATCCATTAAGTACATAAAATATATATATCACCTTATTGTGATGGATAATACCTCTATTCTTCTTGGTAGCCTTGAATGTAGTTCTTCATAAAATGAAATCATCCTTATCTATCCTTGTGCATGAAACTCTCTGTCTGATCCATAGATTTCCTTGGTGGCTATAATCCTCATATTCTTGATTGATTTTTACATCTATATATACAAGATTTTTACCTAATTAGGTTTCACGCTTTTCTTGAAAAACTCTAAGATCAATGGTTTACAACTTGACCTTGATCTCCTAGTTTGCATGAATACAATCATTTAACTAATTACATCCATAATTAACACTTTTCTTGATCCACAAGAAACTGTTATCCAGCTAAGAAAAAAGCTAATTTAAATATTAAAGTGCTTTAGCTGACGTGTAGTTGAGATCTATTTTTTCTATGAAATGATGTCTCTAGATGTAGACTGGTGCTTGGTGATGTCTTCGTGTACTAGTGCGTGGTGATGTCTTTTGTTGATATACTACTTGGTGAATGAGTTATTTCTCGGTGTCCAAAACATCTTGGTGATCATTGTGCTCAGTGAATGTTGTCGCTTGGTGATTTTTGTCACTCGGTGATCATGGTCAACCGACCAAAACTATCTGCTTGTATACTAATTACAACTTCTGATCCTTTAAGGATTATCATAACTATAGTCATGATATACATTTCCATAACATAAAAAAAAAATTAGATGAAAATAAACAATAGATATTGAGCATACATATGATTTCCAATCAGACATATACCAGTAGCAAGGTAAAATATTTCATTAAATCACCAAATAACTAGAACAGAGGACATAAGAAGAATATAACATGAAATGCATCCATTAAATCTAGGATTAGAAACAATATAGAACATGATACCAAGTAGTGCTTCTCATTCTTTCATTATCTTGAAATCCAGTGTGACTAGTAGTTACAATAGGATCTCCAAGTGAGCATTAATCTACTCAGAACTTTCAAACAAGATAGCTAAAAAACTTGTATAACTTGTGGAAATCTAAATCATTAATTCATCAACCCTTGGAATGGCATTGGACTTATTATTTATAGAAATCTTATCTACCTGGGAAACTTAAGCTATGCAAGCTATTTACATTATATTACAATATTTACAGCCAGTCCTACCTGCACTGTCAGGATCATCTTATTATATACAATCATCTGAAGAGGCTCCGAGAAAGCTGCCATCAGAAAAGGTGCCTCTGTAATTATAGATGTGATGGTTCTCTATATGTGGCTTGGGCCATACACCCTCATTAATTCATCTCTGGTTCTTGTTCATCAATCGATACTTCGTAAGCTAGCTATTAAATGCTGAAACAGTGCCTTAGGAGTTGAGAGATGTTTGGAGTGAACTTTCCAGCCAATAGTGACCCGTCGGGCCGTAAAGGATGGCCTCGGGTCTGAAAAAAATCATAGATAGTTATCAGTCAGCTCAGGGGAGTTGTCAACACTTATCACCATAAAGAATACAAAACTTGGGACTTGGAATTCCAGAATCTGGGATCTTACGCTCAAAGAATAAAGAATTACTACTTCAAACCCACCCTTGACAAAGGAACCCCCAGAGTTTGGTAAATTTCATTGGCCCTTGAACTTCTCATATGCCTCCAGAATCTGGATTATGCTTTCTTCTTCCACATCCTTCAGGCAATCTCAATGATCAACTAAACTCTCAAAGTGATCACTAGTGTCCTCAACCTTATCCTTCAACTCTGTAGCCACCTTGGTAGCGTCATGGGATTTGAGCATCATCTGGGAGAGTTCCACCATTATGGTGCTATAGAAATCTCTGGCAAGCCAGAAATGAACTTTGGCCATCTAATCAAATTTGTTAAGTATCTTATCAATGGGAGTATAAGTCTCAGCGCTCAGTGGGTCAGCCAATGTAAGCCGCTTGATAAATTCAACATATTGGTCCAGTGGGGTCCAGACTGCCAAAATGTGTTCCTCTAGTACCCTTACCAGTTGCTTGCAAATCCTAACTTTGAATGCAACTATGGAGTACTACGTCTTGAGGAACCCATATGACTCATCCCCTAGGATGCCTTTCATCATTACACTATCTTCCTTGAGATTCAAAATCTCCACTATGGCATCTCTCCATTCTTCATATTTTTCATTCTCTCCCTGCCACTGAGGAATGGTGGCCTCTAATTATTTCACTGTGTCATGCACCCAAAATAAGTCAAGGAGAGAGTCATACATAAAAATTCTTACTTCCCTAATCTGTTGGGTCATCCATTCATCCCCTACCAGCAATTTTCTTTTCATGATTCTCAGCGCGTCAACATCACACTGAGGGAGTAGTGTTTTGGACGTCAAAGGTCTGAGTGTTTTAGAAGAAAGCAAGCACAATAACTCTGTCAAGAGTCCAAGAAGATTTACATTGGTAGTTTTTAGCTCCTTCTCCCTTTGGGTCCACTTTTCATACTGGGAGTGGATAGCCTGGATTGCCTCATTCAAGAGGTCTAATTCCCCTTGTTGGTTTCTTTTTCCCAGAGGCACCTCCATGATCACATACTCTTCGACAGTAATCTCTGAGTCTTCTTTTCCTATTGGTGGGACATTTATTATTTCCACCACATTATTGTCTTGGTCCCTTTGAGTGTTATGAAGGGTACGTGCCTTCTCAAGATCCTTTGCGGCCTAGCCTTCAGCCAAAATTTTGGCTAGTGATAGTGGGGCCACCATTGTCATTGGGGCTTTTCTTTTTTGAGACTCTACTTATAACCACCTAGATTTGGTCTACTCTGACCATAGACCCTATCTTCCCTAAGTGTGATCATACCCCCAAATATATTTAGACAACTCTTCAATCAACTGACATAATTCATTCAAATCAAATTTAATCTCCTAAGTGATCTAATCACTAAATTTTATTAATCGCCTAAGCCAATCAAATCAAACATGGCTAAGGTAGTTAATTTAAGAGGAATTAAATAAATCCCTATTTATATCATATCACTTGCAAAAATCCTATCTTCTAGCCTAAATTAATCTGATTAATTGGCTATAGTCCTAATTAATTGTCTAAAGCAATAAAAAGCTTAAATAATTAATATTCCTATTTTTGAATGAATATATTTAATACAATTTATTTCATTAATATTCCCCTAAACCCCTAACCTAACCTACCTCAACCACCTTGACCTTGGGTTCAAACCCATCCCAACCTATTCACCCCATGCTAAATCTAATCCTAATCCTAATCCCATTCTAACCCACCTCCTAATAATGTCACATTCCTAAAAATGTGATTAGGAACTCAACCCATTAGAGAAAGTCAACTTTCTCAAGCTTGACTCTAAACCCTCTCCATGCCTCTTAAATGCTTGCATTTAATGCATATGACCTCTCCATGCCTCTTAAATGCTTGCATTTAATGCATATTCCTCAAACCCATACTTCTTTAATGTATTTAGCATTTAAAGCCTCTTACACCTTATTAATGGGTTTTACAACTCCATTAATGACCCTTATCCCCCCTCTCTCTCCTCATTTCTTCTATAAAAAGAAGGATTTTTTTAGCTCAAACAGGCCTTAATTTTAGATTGAAAATGTATTGTTATGCTGCTTAGATCATTTGTGAATTCATGTTATATTTTAGCTTTAATATTAGGCATTGTTATTATCTTCATTTTTAGAGCTAATATGCATGTTTCTTTATCATTTAGATTAGTTTTGATTCAAATATTTCATGCTAGGTTGTATGTCACTGGAAAAGGCATAATTTGAGGGCTATTATGTTGTTTTTTAGACTTCTCCTAGTTAGAAAGCAATAGATTGATTTTAGTAGATTTCCATGCTTTACTAACCCCATTTTCACTAACATAATGATCTATTGAAGTGTTGTGTCACAGGTAACAGGTGCACTATTTCTCACACATTTTTTGTGCCCACCGTGGGGTACGATTCTAGATTTTGCCTCATTTTAACTCCATTTTTAACTAATTTATCTTCCCAGTTTTTAGGTCCAGAGTCATTTCTGGTAGTAGAAGCTTGCATCTAGGATACGCCCTCGCACCACAGAAATTGAGGCTCACATCAAGGATTTCTTGGGTTAGTTTCGGTATAGGCTCACATCTAGTAGACCCGCTGTCACATCCGGTAGCATAGGCTCGCATCTGGTTTTTTACATCGTATCCCATATTTCTAGGGTCGCATATGGTTGAATTTTTTGTGAACTTCATTGCCTAACCCTTAACACTTTAACTAGTTGTTGATTTGATCTTTGGACAGCCTAGCAAGTGCTTGCAAGTTGCTGATAAGGAAGTAAGAAGACTTGGCTAACGTGTGTTTTTGCAGGTGTTTTAAACTGATTTCAGTACTAACCATTTACAAATCTTTTTCAAAACTTAAAACATTTTCTAAACACTTGTTAAAGCGACCAGATTACTATTCTCTTTTCCTTTAAGGAAAATCAGAAAATTAGACATTGGTTTAATACTTGTAAAGAATTTGGGGATAAATGGACCAACAAACTCACACTTTAATTCATTTTGGAAATTAGTAATTGGGAAAGAAAATCATTAAATTTTGTGGGATAATTGAACAATTTACATTGTTTAATTCATTTTTGGGATCTGAAAATGAATAAGCAAATCACTTAACATTGTGGATAATTGAACAAAACAAATTTACTTTCATGCATCTTGTTTTCATTAACTTAGGAATATCTAAATCAAGATCAACATAGCTTGAGGGAAATAACCTTTGATTTGCGTGTTTTGGTAGAAAATGACATGGATTGGGAGAGTATGCTCTTCTTCTTTTGAAGAATTAGAAATCTAGACATCCTACACTTGCCAATCCTTTGTATGCTTATTTAACAGTAGAGGGCCTTCCGCTTGAGGAAAAAATCTCTTGGGAATGACCCAAGTGAGGATAGGTTTTACGCCAACCCTTCCAACTCACTATAAATAATTTCTCCCTCGTAGGCCAAAGCCTTGGAAGACAGAGTCAGTTTTGTTCTCAAAATTTTGACATCATTCCTTGAACATGCTTGGGTATGTGTAGAGTGGAGCCGCTTGAATCTTGCTTGTGAGACTACACATATTTGAGTACTCATAGGGCTATACGCTTCAATTTTTCCTTGTGCAATTCTATGGGAGATGATTTCAAATAGATTTCCCCATCATAAACAAATGAACTTTGTAGACAAACTACCTGATTCATCCCCAAAAGGGTGATAATCCTTGTGCAAGGCAAAAAGTAATTTCCCGAAGACACTCATCATATCATGCCCTCACTTGTGTTTGGATTTGGCTAATAAAACATCATGACTGGAGCCATTGTGTGATTGGTGATGGTTGTATTATGATTAGCATTTGAGTGTGTACCTAAGTCAACGAGAAAGGATTTTCATCCTCCACCTAGAAAATAGGGTATAAGGATGTGTTTGTTCCCTTAACAATGAAAATATGCTTAATGTATCTGAAAGATCACTAACAAGATAAAATCCTTCAAAACAAGCAACAAACTTCAATCATTGGTCTACACATGTTTTTTTCACTCACTAACAAGTCTCAGAATGCAATAATCAATCAAACAAACTCCACACACTTTCAAGACAAAATTTTCAAAACTGGCAAAATCTGACAGAGACATCAAAAGCTCACATCCCATATTTCTTGGCTCGTATATGGTGTCCTAGCTCATATCTAGTATCATGGCTTGTATCTGGTCAGCACATCATCGCATCTAGGGTTAAAGCTCGCATCTAGGGTCATCAGAAGTTTGCATATTGTATTTCCTCGCTCGCATCTAGGGGCTCGCATCTAGGATAGTGGACACTTGTAGAATAGTTTCTCAAAAAAACTCAGTTGATTGGGATACCCTTTTGGCTCTTTAGTTTGTCCCTATTGTCTTTTTTAGTCTCCCTATTGCTGTGTCAAAACACTTTTTTAGATGTTTACCTTGCATGTCCTATCGATTTCTCGTAATCAGTCTCAATATGTGTGGTCTATCCACTTTTTTACAACAACTTGATTCCCAGCTCACTATCAGGGCATTCTAACCCTCTGACATTGGAATTATTTACTTCCACCAAGATACAAATGATACTTCCACATAGACACACCCACTTGAACAATTTGAGATACTACCTGACACTATCAAAAAACTTTGACGAAGTTGAGATACAGATACATGGTTAACACAAGATGCAACAAGTACATGTCTAAAGGATCAAGAGTACTTCCTAAATTTCTACACTTTCAAGGAGAAACATCTCACAGTTCCCTACTTGATCTAAACTCTCCAGAAATGGATAGGTCCACTCGTGGATGGAGTGAGGATTTTCACAAATATGACAATAGAAAAAACCAAAAGCACAAAGATATCGATGAAGAAGAAGAACCCTCATTTGACCACCCTATATTTTAATCGGGCAGTGAAGAAGACATCACTAAAGAAGAGTATAATAAACTCAAATAGAGTAGTAAGCTCCACACAAATAATGGAAAAGATGATTGACGAAGATAAAGAGAAATACTTTCTCCATCTATCATCCACTAGTGTAAAGTTACCCAAGGATTATGATGTGGAACAACTAAAGGAAAAGGAGGTACTGACTCCTATATCTATTCTTGCCAAACAAATCACCTTGATGCAAACAAAGCTTGTGACTCTCAAGCAAGAGAAGGCTAAATCCAAAATGAAATACTATGTGCAATCCATTTGTCCATTTCCTTTCAACAAGAGTATCACTATGGTTCCATTCCCTCCCAACATAGCAAGGCCAAGATACAACAAGTATATGAGAGAGACTGGTCCACATGACCATGTTAGAGAATTTTGTGCTCTTAGCATAGAGTACATGCATGAACCTACATACCTCATGCAGATTTTTTCTAGAAGTCTTGGAGGCAACTCCATGGAATGGTTCTCAAATCTTACACCTAAGGTCAAAAATTTTGAGGAGTTAATTCAACAATTTATCCAACATTACTCCTATAATAAACAACATGATGTGACTATGATGGATCTGTGCAACACTAAAAAAATATTGGCGAATCCTTTACCCACTTTCTACAAAGATGGAGAAACATCTTTGCATGGTATTCAAGAGCTATTCCCGAATCTGAGAAAATGGAAATCTTTGTCAATAACTTGGTACCTGAGTTGAACTACGCATTGCAAATGCAAGATTCCCCTAGCTTCAATAGGATGATCAAGAATGCCCTTTGTATTGAAGAAGTTATGGTCAAAAAGGGGGAGATCACTCTTCAAAGTTAAAATAAGTCTAACAACTCCAACTCCAACTCCAACTCCAAACCTAAATGGTGGAAGCAAAACAAAAATGTTGTCAATGATGGCGTAGTAGATGCATCCAATGTTGGTCCTAAACCCAAGGTGTTCAATCTGACTAATAGCATGTAAGCAAGCAAATATGCCAAGGTAATGACCTCCATACCCAAAGCAAACAATGATAATAGTAAAGGTCGGCCATGGACCTCCAAACCTCAAAGAAAATTCATTCCTTTGGGAGATCCTCTCGAAACTATTTTAAAGACACTATTAGACAACAAAGTTCTCACAATCCCAGATTCCAGACCATGGGAACCAACGGTCAAACCAAGGTGGTGGGATGATAATTATTACTGTGTCTTTCATAAAAACAAAGGACACAATACTAACAACTGTCTTAAACTCAAACATGTTATCCAAGACCTTATTGAAGGAGGAAAGATCAAAGTGGAAGGACACACTACCAACGAAGATCATACATCATTTAACAAACCGTTCCCTAATTATGAGAAATGGGAAGCATCTAAGGGAAAAGGTAATGAAGTAAACTACACCTACTCTAATAATGATAACGTGATCAATATGCTAGACATTAAAAATGAATCAGTTAATGTGGTCACAATCAGAGGTATTTCTTTCCAATCGAATGCGGTGACTTGGAGCCAAGCACAAGTCATGATCAAAGGACCCAATTCCTCACCAAAACCAGCATCAATGTCAAGGATTCCTATTGTTACTATCCCCAAACTAGCAGCAAAACACATGGTTACTATTCCTGCAGCAAAGTATGACTTGGTGGACCAATTGCAATGAACCTCTGCTAAATTTCCATTTTTGAGTTACTTAAAATATCCACAGTGCATAGGGAAATCCTGGAACAAGCCCTACATGCCACAAATGTACCAAAGGACCTTGATATAGACAAATTCCAAGAGATGGTTAATCACATCTCAGTGCCACATTACCTCTCCTTTTCTGAAGAGGATGATAAATCATTGACCCATCCACATAATCAACCCCTTCATATTAAATTCCTCATTCATAAATCTTGTGTTAGATGTGTATTGATAGATGGAGGCATAGGATTGAATATTTGTACCCTTAATCTAATCAAGAAATTGGGCCTTTCAGAATAGACCATTGACTCTAGAAGAAAAATCACTATCAAATCTTATGATGAGGAAGAAAGATCCTCTAAAGGTCTTATTGTTCTACCCATCAGAGTCATGCCGATTGAAAGGAATGTCATATGTTAAGTTTTGGATCTACCCCTAGCTTACAACATACTATTGGGGAGACCTTGGATCCACAAAATGCAAGTTGTGTCATCTACTTACCACCAGTGTATCAAGTTCCCACATAATGGGGTGGAAGTAACAATTCTTGCATATACTAATTATACTTGCAACAATATCAAGGAAGGTAGTATGATTCCACATAAAAAGGAAGCTATGAATGAAATTTCTCCTGAGACTACCAAAGACATGGTGATGAAAGGTTTTGGAAAAACCTTAAAACTTGAAGAAATAGGTATGGGAGAGTAAAAGCTGGACATGACTCTGTCACTGATAGAATTAACAATATCACTAAGATCCTATGGAAACCCTCCTTGTATTTCACACCTACCACATCAAAAGAACCAGAAATCCACAAAGCAACTAGCATGATTAAGGAATCCACATCTTCTTTAGATAAAACAAAAGAACAGGCAGTCTTGGACTGGATTTACAAAGGAGAACCAAAGGAAGATAAGGTCAAATATGTAGAAATATCCCTGGAATATTATGGTAAAGGATATGACCTCCTCAAGTAAATGGGATATAAAGGAAAAGGACCTCTAAGCGACACAAGAAGAGGACTTTTTAAACCTGTACACATGGAGTTTAGGAATACCAAAGACAAAATAAGATTAGGTTTTAATAATGAATCTGACAAACCTACTTCAAAAGATAGTCTGATGTATGACAAAGGGAGTGATGAAATAGAAGAGATAGAACTAGAACAATGGTCTTATGAAAGGTTATTACATGTTGGCATAGAGAATCCTGACTATCAAAGAGAGTTCTATGTACCACGATTTGAGGTACCACAAGATATTCACATCCCTTTATTACCACAGGTTCCTATTCAAGAGGTTGGAGACACAACAGCAGATGATCCAGAGGTACCATTGATAGAAACAGCTACTAAGAGCACATCCCAACAATAGGATTCACATCCTAACTCGGGGCAGTTAGTGAAAATCACACATGTCCTTGATCTACCACACTTTGATCCACAGGTGGCTAATCAAGTACATCAGATAACTATTACAGAATTCTTAAACATGTCTGATGATGAAGTAATTGACTCTCATGATTATGAGTGGGATGAGTTATATTTTTCTACAAAGGACATTAAAATAGATGTGATTCACATATTTGTAGCTCCATCAGTGCTGAGTGAGCATCCTAATACTACTCTCAACAATAGTGATATTCTTGAAGCAGACGAAGAGTTCCTTCCCCCAATCATTGATGGAGAAACTGGTGTTCTCATAAGTCTAGAAGAACTTCAAAGGATACAAGCAAGAAGCCTCCTTTTACAAAGAGATGATGATGAAATTTCTACTAACAAGTCACTAGAGTTTGGTCCATAAATAACTAACAACGACCCTTTTAATGACGATCTAACTCTTATTGATCTAAACATCGACAAACGTAACTTAACAGGACATGTCATGTTAGTTAATAGTCTTGACACTAACATGATGTTGTCCTTCCTAGAGTCTAACTCCTTGTCTTTAATAAACCCAGACCTAATTGATTGGAATAATACAGATCCTACTCCTATCCTCCACTTTCCCAATGATTACACCTTGGCTTTCTATTTAAATGCTTGTGAACCCTACCCTTCTTCCACCAATGCAAGGAGCGTGAACATGTCATAAGAGGATATCAAATTTCTAAGTCAAAAATTGAAAAATAAAAAAGAAAAAGAGAATTGATGCTGAAAACCATGTTGTGATAGTGTCAAATCCTAAAATAGTAAAAACAAAGATGTATCTAATGGTGAAAACCTCTTAGAGGCACCAAAGGATGAGATTCTTCATATCCTCCCTGAGAACTTTCAAGAAAGGTCTTCAGTTCTAATAGAACCAACACAGCAAGTTAATTTGGGCATAGCTGAAGATCCTCAAATAGTACACCTAGCACAATATTTGTCAGAGGAGGAGAAGACACAGCTCATTGAGTTCCTAAAATACAAGAAGATTAACTTTGCATGGTCTTATATAGATATGCCTAGACTGGACCCTGAATTGATAATGCACCACTTGTCTATAGCTCCCGGGATCAAACCCGTGAATCAAAACTTAGAAAGATGCATCCTCATGTTGCATTACTAGTAAAAGTGGACCTAGAGAAATTGTTGAAAGATGGATTCATTAGAGTCATTACTTACGTAGGATGGATCTCCAATGTGGTCCCAGTGTCTAAATCTTATAAATCTAGCAGGATCTGTATAGACTTCAGAGACTTAAAAAAGGCATGTCCTAAGGATGACTTCCCACTGCCTAATATTGATATGATCATAGACCTCACTGTAGGATACCAAATGTATTCATTAATGGATGGTTTCTTAGGCTATAATCAAATCAAAATTTCCCCTAAAGATCAAGAGAAAACTACATTTACATGCGCTTGGGCACATTTTTCTAGAACATCATGCCATTTGGGTTAAAGAATGTCGGTGCTACATATCAAAGAGCAATGACTACTATATTCCATGATATGATGCATAAAAACATGGAGGATTATGTGGATGACACCTTAGCTAAATCCAAAGAAAGGAGCACTCATGTTGATGACTTAAGGAATATATTGGATCGAATGGAGCAATTTCAACTCAGGCTCCATCCAAAGAAATGTGCCTTTGGGGTCCAATCAAGAAAGCTCTTAGGGTTTATTGTTTCAACGAAAGGAATTGAAGTAGACCTGGAAAAAGTCAAAGATATACTAGAGATGACTCCTCCACAAAACATTAGTCAAATGAGGACATTACAAGGGAGAGTTCAATCAATTAGAAGGTTCATGTCACAACTTGCTGACAGGGCACAACCCTATACCAAATTACTACATAAAAGGGTCACTTTCAAATGGGATGAACACTATGAAGCCAACTTTAGAGAATTAAAAGAGTACCTAGTTACTCCTCCTATTCTTATGGTTCCTATTCATGGAAAGCCATTACTCCTGTATATTTCAGCTACAACTACATCACTAGGAGTATTTCTAGAACAAGAGGATGAAACTAAGAAAGAAAGAGAAATCTACTATATCAGTAGAACACTAGTCTCCTATGAGATTAATTATAGCATTATTGAGAAAGCATGCTAAGCAGTCATCTTCACATCACAGAAATTAAGACACTACATGCTCTCACATACTGTAAGGCTCATTGCTAAGATAGATCCTCTAAAGTACCTTTTAAGAAAAATAGCATTAACAGAACATTTGGAAAAATGGGCCCTCATTCTAAGTGAATTTGACATTGAGTATGTGGATAAGAGGGCTATTAAAGGACAAATCCTCATAGATCAATTGGTTGATTCACCACTTCAAGATGATGAACCTTTAAGGATTGAATTCCCTGATGAGACCATTATGCATCTAACCAAGTATCCCTGGAAAATATACTTTGATGGTTCTTTCATGCAACAAGGATCTAGAGTAGGAGTTCTATTCATAACTCCTCAAGGTTACAAGATACCCAAGTCTTACAAATTAATGTTTCCATGCATGAACAACATTTCTGAATATGAGGCATTAGTAAAGGATCTTAAGCTTGCCATGGAATGTAAGATTGTAGAGTTGCATGTGTATGGTAACTCCTAGGTCATTATCATTCAAGTCAATGGAGATTATCAGATGAAAGATGAGAATTTGATTCCCTACAAACAAATGGTTGATGACTTAAAGAAGTACTTCATCTTCATCACATTCTAGCAGATACCCAGAATAGAGAACAAAGTTGCAGATGCTATGGCTACATTGGCATCCATGTTACAACTAGAGGAACATCAATTCTGCTATGACTTCTTGGTGGAAGAATTATCCTACCCAGCCTTTGATACCCCTGAATACCAAGTAATCTGTGCTTTGAACACCCCAGACCAATCTTGGTATGCTAATATTATTTCTTACCTAACTGACCAAACCATTCCCAATAATCTATCAAGAAATGAAAAAAGATCCTTGATTAGGACAGCATCGTGTTATGTTCTCATAACTAATAACTTATATCGATGAGGTCTCGACAGTACACTTCTTACATGTTTAGAACTTGAAGAGTCAGATCACACATTAAAATAAGTCTACGAAGGTGTATGTGGATCACATTCAAATGGCTTTTCACTAGCAAAGAAACTGCTCAGAGTAGGCTATTACTAGCTTACCATGGAAAAGGATGCTATTCAATTTTCCAAAACATGTCATAAACGCCAAACACATGTAAATCTCATCCATGCTCTTGCCATAGAACTTATACCTTTCATTACACGTTGGCCATTTCAGAGATGGGCCTTTGACTTGGTTGGACAAATATATCCCAATTCTTCAAATGGACACAAGTTCATCATTATGGCCACTGAGTATTTAACGAAGTGGGTCGAGGTCATGCTGCTAATCAAAGCCACTAGAAAATAGGTGTCTATGGTCATATTGAACTACATTATCTATAGATATGGGATACCCTCTTCAATTTTAATAGACAATGGGGGCCAATTTAAAAACTAAGACATTGATGACCTTTGTGAACAGTTCCACATTACTCAACATTTCTCCTCAATCTATTACCCTCAAGGTAATGGATAGGCTAAGGGATCTAATAAGAATATTCTCAAGATGCTACATAGAACTATAAGTAAGTCTGGTAGAGATTGGCATTTACAACTGAATCTAGCACTATGGACCTATAGAACAAGCATCAAAACACCAACCAGAGCCACACCATTTGCCCTAGTCTATAGTGCTGAAGCAATACTACCTATTGAGGTTGAAATCCCATCTTTACAAGTTCTTGTTACTGATGAGCAATACCACATTGATCGGGTGAATTATTTAGACCTACTTGATGAGCGCAGGTAACAGGTGTTCGATCATCTAAAGGTGTACCAAGCGCGAATGTCCAAGGGGTACAATAAAAAGGTTAAACCACACTAATTTAAAGGAGGATCTTGTCCTAAAGAAGAATCCTAAGAACCAGCCTAATAGAGAGCAGAAAGGAAAGTTTGAACCTAACTGGCTAGGACCTTATGTTATCACTGCTACTTTTGGGACTAGAGCCTATCAGCTGGCTACACCTGAGGGAGATTTCCTTCCAGATCCTATCAATACTCTACATTTGAAGTGGTTCTACGCTTGATGTTCAGCTAGCAGAGCCTATATAGTGAAATAGTTCTTAGAAAATACCAAAAACATTCAAAAAATTGATCCTGAAGAAATCCCAAAATAGAGGAAAAAGTCCTGAAGAAAAGGTATCCTTGGTGAAAACCTAGAAAACAGGCGCCTTGATACTACAAAAACATTCAAAAAAGAAAAAATAGCAAAAATTTTGAAAAAGAGAAAAGTGCCTTGATGACAACCTGGGAAAATGGGCATCATGGTAGCAACAAGAATAAAAAGGGGGTTTTTCCAAGTGATGAAAACCTGGCAATCAGGTGTCACTTGTATTTTGTGCTCTATCTATCAATACATTGTTGATACCAGGCCTTCACGATTACACCTATGCTAAGAGTTGACTTTGTTTCCTTACAAAAATTTTATCCTTGCTTGGGATTTGTCTACATTTCTATCTTAGGATCAAGTCATTCTGCATTAGGGGCATCTTTTTCTAACATGTTAGGTCGCATCTGCTAGGTTGTTATAGGATGTTTTGTCTCATGACACAATAATACTTGATACTTGCACCAAAATGTCACTTTTATGAGACAAGACTGGCACAAACATTGCACTAACATGAACGGTGTTCCTAAGACCTACATTGGATTGCAAATAGGAAGAAATTTATACACAGACATGGAACACATATTTTCTTGAATTCCAACTTTTTGATTGATGAATCTATACTGTGCTTGAAAAATGAATCAATAGTATTTTGCAATACTACCTAAATATAGTTTGATCTTGCTTTGATTATGACTCTTTTATGTACCCATAATTTTTTAACTAGGGGCATCTAAATAGTTATGAATTTTATTTGATTGATTCACAATTGATAGTTGTTATGTCTTCCAAGTTACTCCATGACGTCTATGCAAAGACAAAGAGTCACAAGGACAGGGGGAATAATGTTTTCTTGGTTTTCTATGTATGGTGATTGTTCAAAATGATCCTATACATTTCACCTAACTTAGATGTTTATGGTAAGAGCTTCCGCCATGAGTGGATAGCCGCATACATCATGATCTTTGTTATGTGTAAACTAAAGTGAGGTTGAAGCAATTTCATTCTCTATTTTCTAAACTTAGATTCTCACTAAGGTATACGAAGCATAATGTACCCAAGGATATGAATTTTCAATGTCATTGCGGGTCCAATATCTAACCTTACACCGATTCTGATATAGTAAAAGGAAGGTGACTATTTTGTTATCCTGGCTTCTATGCCTTGATGCCTAAGTCTATTTTTGACATTTCCATAAAACATAGTATTCATACTTTCATAATATCAGTGGGTATTAGTGATGGTTGTACTATCAAGTGGTATCCATTCCAAAATTTCCCAATGATGATAAAAATATCCAAAAACTGCCAATCATTGACAAGACCTAAGAGTCTGCATATAGCTGCATTTAGAGATTGCATGATGCATTTGTGAAAGAAATAAGAGCATAAGAAATTTGAGCTCAACAATGATTTCTATTTTTCTTCTACATCCAAGTTAATTACATCCAATTCTTTTTTACTGATATTTATATCGTTACACATCCATAGCATACATTTTGCATTGATAAAATGAGACAAAGGAAAAATAAAAAAACAAAGCATTTTATGCATCACATTTATTTCTACATCCATATATTTTACTTGCATAAGAAAAACTCAAAAACATACATTTACATATTCACATAGTATCATTTCAAACATATTTATATCAGTGATAATCCAAACATTTAAATGATGTCATCATCTAATCTAACTCATCATAAAACCAAGATACAATCACATGTGCAAACAATTCTATCAAAGCATATGGAACTCATGAATCATGTCAGAATCAAAAACAAGTGCATAAAATATATATATCAAAACATCATGATACAAAGATCAACAACATGGCACAAGTCTACACAAAGAGTATTCGAGTATCAGAATGACAAGAAGAATCAGATATATATATGTCATGTGTCATCATACAAAAGAAAGATCTTAGAAGGATCCATATATACAATATAAATGTGTGAAAAAATATAGAATCAGCTTTGGCTTCCTCCCTCTCCCTGATCTGGAGGAGGAGGAGGAGGTGGTGGTACAAATAGTGGTGGAGGATGCATGGCCCCCTTAGACTATTGGGAAACCTATGAATAAGAAATTTCTCTCTGGCCATCTAGAACTGTAGCATGGTATAAATCAAAGTAATAGGCTTCTCTCAATCCCTGGTGAGTGGCTATCCAAGCCTAGGCATCTCTCTCCACTCTGAGCATATCACCTTGTCTATCTCACTCTGCCCTGAGGCACTTGAGCTTTGCATAACTATCTATCAATAGAGCCTCTAAAGTAGTGATGTGTGCTCTCAGCTACTCTCTCTCCTGCTCACGGTTCCCCATCTCTGTCGGAACCCCTGCCAGAATCTTTTCCTGGCGGTCTATCATGTGATCTATCAGGCTGCCTCTATTGTTGTTGTCTCTATTGTCTATGATGCTTCCCCATAATTAATGGCCCTGGATCTATCCAGGGAGAAAAAAATTTGAATCGGGTGTGCCGACCCTCTCCACTACCACTGGCCACATCTGCAATGCCACCCACAGCTCCACCTCCCCTATCATCTCCACCGTCATCACCGTCATCTAGAAGAGGATGTCTCCCATCTCTACCTCCATATCTACCTTTGTCCCTCCCTTTATTTCTACCAGCACCCCTATCTCTTTGTGCTCCTCCTCTCCCCCTGGCAGGGAGATCATCCAAATTATAATCTATCAGATCCTCTATACGAGGAATGGCCTCCTCAGGCACTGTGAATAATGGAAATGGATGCTGAAGCATCTCTGTAGCATACCCATCAGAACAACCTACATCTGCCACATCCTGATGAAGATCCCAATCAACTCTAACCATGTCTCTGATCTCCTGATGGGAAGTCTCATAACTAAGTTGGGCACCCCACAATGGTGCATCATCACGGATCCGAGCATATAGAGTCACGTCCTAGGTCTTGCCCTGTCGTTGTTTGAACTGTCTCAAAGCTCAAGTATGAACAAACTGCTCTACAATGTATTTGGTCCTCCCAATAAGTTACCTTCTCTAAAAAAAAAATGGAACTTTTCTGGCATCTGAGGTCCACTCCTCATAGTCTAAGTATCGTTGTCATACTACCTCTTTCATATCATCAAAAAGCCTCTGCCATACTCTACCTTGCCTAGATGGGGCTACTAAATCAGACTCGCATACATATAAACATAAGGATACTCAGGTGCTCGCTGCCTTTCTATAATGGGTCATTTCACTGGGATATGCTCCCAAGCCCAGATCTGAAGAATTAAAATACCCATAGTCATGCTCTGAGTATAATGATACACAATCTTGTGGAGCTCTTGATACATATGGGTCAGAATTTAGTTGCCCCATGCAAATCTCCATCTAGATACAACCATCTGCTCCAACATGTCTACCCATCCTACAAGGAACCTGTGTTGTCCTTTGCATGGCATCAAGATGCCACCAATCAAGCCTACTAAATATACAGATAATCGATCATAATGATTGCACATATAATCCCAAGAAAGGTATCTCCGATCAATGGTATCATCCTAGAAATACCAAAGAGCTACACCAATCACCACGGCAAAAGTTGACTCAAAGTGCACCTCGTGGCCAATAATGGGAACTCATAGTATGTACCATACATCCTCAGGAGTCATTGTTATCTCCCTGATTGGGAGATGAAAGGTGTTGTGCTTTGAGTGCCATCTCTTGGCAAGAGTAGTCAACAGCCCTTGATTTACCCCTATATCAGATAAACCAATCAAGGATCGTAATCCACAATGGACCACTACCTCCTGCTCATCATCTGACAAAATTTTGACCAAGGCAAGAACACACCTTGGATATGTACCTCAAAATGCAAATACCTCAAAATCAACTATTTTTGGCAATGCAAAGATAAATCAATGTTCTATCTATGATAAAAATGCAAAAACATAAGTCAGCTAAGTGCTTCACGGTCTACAAAGAAAAGATAATTCACAATATGCACAAATTCTAAGTATAAAACCTAGATGTGATCCTGGATATAAAGGGTGTCATCTTTTTACTGGATATGATCCTAGAAAAATAGGATGCGGTTGAGAATACAGGGTGCAATCCTAGAAATCCTAGATGCGACCCAAGACACAAGGTACATTCCTAAAAATATAGGGTATGACATAAACTAGATTTCTTCTCCTAAACTAAGCTAAAAATAGAGTAATCAGATGTGATCCAAGAAATCCTAGATGCGACACAAAAAATTGGAAAAATAGGATACGATTTGGGAAATACTGGATACAACACAGGTTTGACAGGGTGCGATCTGGAATCCCAGATGCAACCCAAAATTCAAAGGGCTCTAAAAACTACATAAATGCATGAAAATAAAAATTACAAGATTCACGAGGTAGTTTTGCGAGTACTTACCAGAGGTGCATAGTCGGTCAGGCGCTGATAACGATGAATGAGCTCAAAATGATGCTTCCTCACTGGGACCACCATCTTCTCTGCATAGCTCTCAAATTTATTATAGGAAAAAGTGAAAATGAATAGTAAAATGGTAATTTTTGAGACATATATTGGTCTTTTGAGCTATTTAGGAGTTCCAAAACTCCTCCCAGGCAACTGAAACTCCATTTATATTCTCTTTTTTATCAATCAGGAACCAAATCGATGGTGCCTAAGGTATTTTATGCAGTACAGTAACATTTTTGTGATAGCTCCTGAAAAATGTAGAATTGATCCATTTGTTCTGAAAATCTGTCAAATTTCACATTTCATCAAAAATCTTGGTTCGACGTCATTTTATCAGTCTCACCACTCACATTTTCACGTAATTAACTTGGTACTCCTGTGTTTACTCTTAAACACACTGTCTTTTTCACTTCTTCTACTCCGCTCCTTCTTGCCTCACCCATTCCATGCAAGTGATACCTCATTTCAACAGAGGGATTTCATTCTTTTCCTTCAATTTTGTTCCCAAGGGGGCATGATCACACTATCATCAATCAAATTCTTGCTTGAAATAGTATTAAAATGACTTCATTATCAAACAACTAGGGGCATGACAGTTTCCTTGACTAAGTCGAAACTGTTGGATAGAAAGCTTTGGTTCTCATAAGCTGGATATCTTGTGTTTCCTCATTTTTAAAAGATCCTTACTAAGCTCCTGATAGCTTCATACTAACTTTTGGATGACAACCAGGTTCGGAATCAGTATTATCAATCTTTGGATGAGAACCAAGTTCAAAATTGGTATCTTTAAGATCTTTTATTGACCTTTGGACAACAACCAAGTTTAAAGTCAATTCTATCAGTTTAGTTCAATCAAGTGTGAGACAGATCTGGTCAGGCATTTCGTTTGATCATGAGAAAAATTCTCAATCATTTCTGAAGTCAACATCAAAAAACTTTCTTTGAATCAATGTATTGCTCGCACATCAATTCAAAGAGCGAAAAATGTAACCACCTAGATTTGGTCTACTCTGACCATAGACCCTATTTTCCCTAAGTGTGATCATACCCTCAATTATGTTTAGACAACTCTTCAATCGACTGACATAATTCATTCAAATCAAATTTAATCTCCTAAGTTTTCTAATCACTAAATTTTATTAATCACCTAAGCCAATCAAATCAAATCAATTCAAATCAAACATGGCTAAGGTAGTTAATTTAAGAGGAATTAAATAAATCCCTATTTATATCAAATCACTTGCAAAAAGCCTATCTTCTAGCCTAAATTAATCTGATTAATTGGCTATAATCCTAATTAATTGTCTAAAGCAATAAAAAGCTTAAATAATTAATATTCCTATTTTTAAATGAATATATTAATATAATTCATTTCATTAATATTCCCCTAAACCCCTAACCTAACCTACCTCAACCACCTTGACCTTGGGTTCAAACCCATCTCAACCTATTCATCCCATGCTAAATCTAATCATAATCCTAATCCCATTCTAATCCACCTCCTAATGATGTCACATTCCTAAAAAATGTGATTAGGGACTCAACCCACTTGAGAAAGTCAACTTTCTCAAGCTTGACTCTAAACCCTCTTTATGCCTCTTAAATGCTTGCATTTAATGCATATGACCTCTCCATGCCTCTTAAATGCTTGCATTTAATGCATATTCCTCAAGCCCATGATTCTTTAATGTCTTTAGCATTTAAAGCCTCCTACACCTCATTAATGGGTTTTAGAAACTCTATTAATGACCCTTGTCCCCCTCTCTCTCTTCATTTCTTCTATAAATAGAAGGAGTTTTTGAGCTCAAATAGGCCTAAATTTTAGATTGAAAATGTATTGTTATGCTGCTTAGATCATTTGTGAATTTATGTTGCATTTTAGCTTTAATATTAGGCATTGTTATTATCTTCATTTTTAGAGCTAATATACATGTTTCTTTTTCATTTAGATTAGTTTTGATTCAAATCTTTCGTGCTAGGTCGTATATGTCACTGGAAAAGGCATAATCTCAGGGCTATTATGTTATTTTTCACACTCCTAGTTAGAAAGAAATAGATCAATTTTAGTGGATTTCCATGCTTTACTAACCCCATTTTCACTAACATAATGATCTATTGAAGTGTTGTGTCACAGGTAACAGGTGCACTATTTCACACACACACTACTAGCCACTATGTTGGGGTGACTGGCCTACTCATTATCATCTCTGAGCTTGAGGTATCCCTGGGGTTCAGTTTAGGTTCTCCCCTTGATGTGTTTCCCTCTATTTTTCTGGGGTCTTCACATGTGTTTCCTTTCTCCTTTTCTACACCATATCCCAGGATATCATCCATTGATGGGCTAGGTTGTGGTGGTGGTAGAGGCAATTCATTCAAATCTACTTGTTGAAATGTAGTTGTAACCTTATCAACCTCTGTGTTAGGTGGTGTTGGTAGGCCTTGATCACCAACTAGGTTCAAAAGCACTACATCAGAGGGTACACTTGCTCCTGAAGGTCCAATTTCCTCTTCTACCAATAATCACTTCCTAGCCTATTCACTTTCATGTTCTTGTATCATCCTTTCTTTTTTGGCCTCTTTTGGCTAGGATTTATCTTCTTCTTCTTGGTTTTTTCTCTCTTTGGCCTCTATTAACTCAACCTACATGGGAGTCTCAGTCTCTGGTTCTTTAATTTCCTCCATTGTGTTATCTACCATACCCTGTAGTTCCCCCAAATCACCCATTGGGAAGAAATCATCAATGTTGATTTGTGCTATCTATGGGGGACTCTCTAGATGATCTTCTTTGTTAGAGGAGGAGGATATTACTTCAACATCATGTGCATTCAAGGACTCAAGACCTAGGTCTTTGTTTCATGCGGGTCGCTCTGCCTTCTATTTCTTTCTCCTCTTGAGTGGCAACCTGGGGTCTGCAACTATTGTTGCCTCTTTGGTCTCTACTTTGCATGCTACACTTAGAAATGTGGCCAAAGAAGGGCATTCTCTTGGCAAGGGACAAGAACCTACTGGAATGGCTCTGAGACCGAATTTCACTATGTAATTTTCTACATCTAATAGTTTCCAAGAGTGTTAAAACTTTTCACCTAACTTCTCCATCAGGGGGCCAAAATGGGGTCCGAGACCTAAGGAGGGGTGTCAAATTTCTACTTACCTTGGGATTTGGATTGCTCCACCACCCAGGAGCCTGAGGCTTCCAAAAATTAATTTTCCAATTGGACACTCTTCGACCAAGCCCTCACAAAATATGTGTGGCTACGTTGAATCGCTACTCTCAAGACAACCTCAATGGTAAAAACTTCTAGAGTGTCCCAATCTACCAGAGGGAGGTCCATCTTATCAATTCCTATTTCTTTGTACTCGAGGTCCTCAAGCGTCTCATTATTATAAAATATATGTGGGAATGTTTTGAGGTTGACATGTTTCAACATTCCTTTAGGCAACTGGGAGTACTGTCAGTTCTAGACATCAAAATCATCTTGGCAATTTTCCATAAAATCCTCCAATTGTATTGCATGGGGATTAATCCCCCTTGGCATATCCTTTATAGTAGCCCACATAGGTTGTAATCCTTGCGACTCAATGAAAATTCAGCTAAGCCCAGACTACTTATCTCATTCTTTGCTTCCCGGGTCATGCCAAGGGAGCAAGTGTATTTTTTGCACACAAATGGAAAAGGGACAGAGGGGAGCTTCTTTAGGGTCATCAAGGTGTGCATCTCTAGAATCTTCCTGTAGAACTCCAAAAGAATGACTTTTTCTCCAAATGCTTGGGGAATAGGAATGGTTTCCCAAAAAATCTCGATACTCGAATGTAGGTATGTTGTGTGAACTGGATGAAATAACATCCCCATGGATCAACCAAGGTCATGACCTTTGGGGACATTCTGAATCCCTTATCATTTGTAATCTCCTTGATCCCATGGAAGATGAAGGTTTCATTGACTCTTCAAAAATGGGGGGAACTCTCATCCCATTGTATCTAGGGGAAATGGTCTCATGTGGTGGATTATGCAGATCCATCCTCGAGGATGCCAACTTTGGTTAATCCCTGAATTCCTAGGTACTGTCAGGCAAGTGGCCAAAGGATGTAGGAGGTCATTTAGAACTTTTTCTACATCCCGACCTTACTCATTTGAATGTCTACATGCTTGAAAATAATGTTGGACTCATCAAAGTGTGTCTTTTTGTTGGTCATACCATATAAAAAGTATTACATCCAAGGGGAAAACTCTCGAGCATGGGGTTACCCAAAAATCCTGCATAGAAATACAATTTTGGCCTAGATGGGCTCCTTGAAGTTAGAGCATAGGATATCCAACCACATCTTCTTAAAGTCCCAACATGGGCTCTTTAACCACTCATAACTGAGGTGGCATAGGGTTGGATTAGCTTCTCCCTCCAATTAATCAAGCGAATTAGCCTTGGTGAGAGTAACAACATCTGGAAAGAATGGGATGCACCACTCTGTGGTGGTGGCATCAAGGTCTAGGGAGAAAAATGGGCATCAGGTATCCAAGGGGGTTGGGTGAGACCAACACAATATTTCCACTGCTTGGATTGTAACATTTATCCAGGAGCAATATTAACTTTGGCTCTTCTACTGAGTAGGGAAAACCAACCGCTTGAATGATACCAGATGTCACTAAGTTGATTGAAAAAGAGTCATTGACCTATTTTTATTGATGAATTTCTTGAATAAGGCCCTTCAATTCAACCCAGGTACCGACATCCATGTCGGAGATCTCTTTAAGGGTGGACTCAATTCAAGAGCCTTGAATCATCTTGCCTTTATTATACTTATGGTTCAATGGGAGCTTTGCATGTAGCCGATCTTCCTTATTCTTCTTAACAGTGCCTGCAGAGGCACTAGAGAGTTTAGGTCTCCCGGGTTGTGATGATTTTGAAGCCATTTCTTTCTTCCTTTAACCTGTACCTACAAACCGAACAACCATCAATACATAAACATTAAAAATATTCTAGGTTCTGGAGGCCTCAAACGTGATTTTACTTACCCACCTGAAATAGAAAATGCTAGATATCTTAAAATAAAACATGTGTCCAAAGATTATCTATGAAAATTGCCACATATGAAACCATTCATGCACACAAAAGACTCAAAAAAATGACACAAATGTCAAATGGGGTAAATATGTCTAGATTCACCAAGACATCTGGAATTAAGTAAAAAGGATGGTAACATCAACAAAAAGATAGGAGACCTTTCTGTCGTACCCTAACATGCACATGTCCACTCGGCTAAGTAATGATAATTAATGGATAGCTATTCTGGCATGAGTAGCATGAATGCCACTTGGGATGAAGTTTAAATTCTTGTGCGTGGGAATTAATTCTACCATTAAGATGGAAATAATAGAGGAGAGAGAAAGATTAATGACCTACTATCGAGTCGGCCTCTAGAACTGACATAGTTATCACCTCAACAGTAAAGTCACATCAATCAGAAGGGTTGATGATTTTATTGGGTGGACATGGTCTTCAGACCTCGTAAGGAATTCTGAACAATGATGTCCCTAGGAGTTACCTCCATGGGACCTGTACTAAAAATGACTCTCAGAGATGCAACATCTCCTTAGTGCAGGAAGGAAAAATTTTAACAACTTTGATAATGTACAGCTAGCCTAAGCTATTAACAATGCGCAAAGCACTCAAAAATTTATAGAACTCAACTCTAGCCTACAAACCTTGAATGAGTATCTATAAGGAACTCACAATGCTCCACGAACCCATATTTATAGAATTTATAGACTACAGAGATGGACATGAAATGCTATTTACAAAGAATTTACAACCAAAGGAAGTAGATGTCTCACCTTTGAGTCAAATGACTATGAAGAAAAAAAAACACAACAGGTCCAAGAGAAACAGCATGCCAAATGACAAGCATGACTTGGATGACAAGGGTCGAAAAACACCCCAAAAACATAGAAATCCAATATCGACAAAATCCAAATAGAAAAAAAAATAGACAATCGAAAAAGGGAAACAAACAGCAACAACAACAAACAAACCAGAAAACAAAACAAACAATGAATGGAAACAAAGAAGAAAAGACACAATGAAAAGAAAAGAAGCCCAAGGTCCTACTTGAAACTTGAAATGATGAAAAGGGGTACTAAAAATAGCCTCACTCTATCACCTAAATTCTCTTGGAGAATTTTTGAACACACCTCTGCACCTTGTAGCTCAAACCCCTCATCTCGGAGAAACAAATTGCTTCGCTCTCAAGATAATTTGCCAGAAGGTAATTAGTTCATAGTAAGTGTAAAAATGACAAGGTAAAAGGCCTTAAATAATGCCTAGGGGATCGCATTAGTTACCAAATGTTACTTTGAGAAATAAGCTGGCCACCAGAGTCCCAACCTTGAGGCACCTAGCGATCATTCATCTTCAAAAAGAAAGAGGGGTGATTAGCGGGTCTCAAAGGTTTGGAAACCATCAGCTTTGAGAAATAATACTCTACAATCTGAATCCTAAAGTGCACAAAAGATGAGAGAAAAGACAAGACAAGGGCAAGGGCTCGAAAGGAAAAAAAAAAAAAGGAAAAATGAAGCCAAGGAAAAAAATAAAGGGGGACCCGACATTTTGAACATAGAATGTAGGGATAGGTATGCAAGGCATAAAAATAGTGACTCTCTCAGACAAATGCCTTGTGCATTTGAGAACTCTAGAACTCTGGTTAAAAACAATGAGGATCTTACCATCACCAGGGATGCTACATCATGACATGACTTTGGGGATCCAAAAAAAAACTTACTGTGGCCCATATGTTGACATCTCCCTAAGTTATGTGGCATAGGCTCAAAAAGGAGTGCAGATTGCAGTCGCATAAAGATAGAGAAACCACACTATCATAGTAAAGTCAGTGCCCAATGAGAATTATACCATTCTTGGGTTTTAGATCTTCCATCTCCTCAAGCATTTTTTTTCTTTTTTTTTAAGATGGGGGAGGTGGTACTTCTTTTTTTAGGGTCATCAAGCTTAGCTTGTTACCGTGGTTGTACTTATTTCACCTCCTCATCCTTTTAATCACTGAATGAGAAAGAAAGATCTGACCTAGAATGTATTCTAAGTTACTTTTCTAGGAACCTTTTGCGGAGAGTGTGATTGATCTATCCTCTTTTGTCCCCTTGTTCTTTTGTTATGAATTCCTACCCTTTCTCAAAATCAGCCAACCTTTCTCTTTTCTAGGGGAGGAAATGCCGACACCAGGCCTCGATAAAGATTATCTATCACCTTGGGTCGCTCGTTAGAATTTTCTTGGATGAGTTAAAGACCAACCTTTTTCTAACACATAGCTTTGAACCACAAAAATCCATGAGGAGAATATCTCAACATGTGAGTTTGTTATGCGAAGCATACCAGCCTAACAGAAGATGGCAAAACATCGGGACCCAAAACAAGAGGAAAAAAAGAAGAAAAGGACCAAGAAAACTAATGGAAAAAATGAGAGCAAGGCCCAAAACTATTTATAAGGGAGGGCATGCAAACTTAGCACACCCAAAAACTATTTACAAGAAGACTATACATATGATACATCTACAAGAAAGGAGATAATTCAGCCCTCACCTCACTCAAAGTAATGTTTGAGGAACTTCCCGTTGACAGGAAATGTGATATCTTCTCATGTTAAAGAACTAAGGAAATAGGTGTTAGCCCCATAGATCTTAGATATCTGATATGGCCCAAGCCAGAGCCTCTAGAACATAGTATGCTTTCCGTTCTTCTCCCAAGCTTTGTCCCACAAGAAGACTAGGTCTAAAATCTGAAAGTCCTTGTATTGGGATCTCTTGTCAAACCAACACTTGACCACCGCTTGGTGTCATGAAAAATGTTGGAGCGCATTATCGCTTTGTTCTTCTAGGTGCAACAAGTTGAAGAGCCAAACCTCCACTATGTTATCCCTGACTTGAAATTGTTATATGAATTGTAGGACTAGGATCTGTAGGGTTACTAGGAATACTGGGTTTTGCCCATAAACCAAGAGAAATAGGGAAGTCCCTAGAGCACCTTAATTCGAATGCAATTCACCCAAATGGGAAATATTAGCTTTTGGTGCAAGTCTCAGGGATTCTTCTCAAGTAGGTGCTTGATTACCTCCAAGAGGTTCTTGTTAGTCGATTCTCTTAGTCCATTACCTTGAGGATAGTAATTGCTAGAGAATTTGAGGGTAATTTTCCTACTCTAAGCCCATTCCAATAACTAGGCTGACAAGAGTGAACAACATCCTGAACCTTGTGACAATGTTTTCCTTAATGAATCAGATTACCACATCTGTCATGTTGTTCTTGCATGGTATTGCCTCAGTCCACTGGGTGCAATAGTCTTTAGCAGTTAGAATGTACCATTGGTTTGTAGACAAGTTGGGTTTTATCTCCCTGATAAAATCAAATTCCCATTGGGTGAAAGGTCTTGCCTTAAAAATGAGTTGGAGGGCCATTTCTACGTTCCTCTCTCGCAAAGCGCTAGTTTGACAAGTGTGGCACTTCCTTGCGTGTGTGTGGACATCTTTAAAAATGTGGGGCCAATAGTATCTATCCTAGAGGATTTGGTGGGTAGTGGCATCATCTGACCCATGTCTAATTTTGAAATGACCATGGAACTCTTCTATCATTTTAGCAGCATGTTCCTGGTCAATGCACTGTAGGTAAATGCCTTCATATTTTCTATGAAAGAGGGTCCCATTCTTGCTCATGAAATGTGTACTCTTTGGCCAAAGGGTTTGATGTTTACTAGGAATGAGTCCCTCAGGACATCGATTATTGAGCAGGATGTATACCAGATTGGCGTACCAAGGGTCTTGAGTCAGGGAGTGCATGGTATAGGTTTGGCATTCTATGTGTGCGTCGATTTCAGCCATGGCCTTGCACAATCCTTATCCCCATACTATTTTCATGGGTTTCATTTCAAGGTCATATTCGTGGAGAATGGCCATTTGCTTTCCCCAGCACTCACCCAATTCACTCTGAAGTAACAAAGACTTAACAAGTTGGTCGAGGATGATGGCATGCACTTTACTGTGGAGAATATAATGTCAAAAAAAATTTACCACCTAGACGAGGGAGAATGCTTTCTTTTCAAGAGGTAAATACCACACTTTGGCATTCTTGAAGGGGGAGCTCATAAAAGTGATGGGTCATTATTCCCCTTCGACCTTCTGGGTCAGCACTGCTATGGTAGAATGGGTGGAGGCAAAAGAATATATGTAAAATGGGAGGGAATAGTCCAAACTTTCCATAAGTGGGGCCTCCATAATAGATTGTCTAATCTGGGAAAAGGCATGTTTTGCCTATGGGATCCACTTGATTTTGGTGTCCTTTTTCATCATATCATTTAGAGGTTTTACAACCTCTGTGAATCATGTGATGAAACATCAGACAAAGTTGATCTTCCCAAAGAAAGACCGCATTTATTTCTTACTGCCAGGCATTTACAACTTAAGTAGTGCCTCTACTCTCTTAGGGTTGATGGATATACCCTTCTCAGAGACAATATGTCCTAACAGATTTCCCTTGGTAACCCCAAATATGCATTTTTTAGGGTTGAGGGAGATACCAAACCATGACATCACTCATAGATTTTGGCGATATGGGCAGGATGGTCACGCCTCTCTTGGGAGAAAATTATCAAATCATCAATGTAGATGATTATGCATTTATTAACCAACCCTTCAAAGGTGATGTCCATGGATTTTTGAAATGTATCTCTAGTGTTAATCAGCCCGAAGGGCATTCTTCTATACACGAACATCCCCCACTTAGTGGTGAACACCATCTTAACTTTTTCCTCAAACTTGACCATGACTTGGTTATACCTGGAATACCCATCTAGGAAGGACATCATTTTGAAACCATTGAAATTTAGTAACACCTCATCCAATGAGGGAAGAGGATGGTTATCTTTCTTGAACATTTATTCAAGTTTCAGAAGTCTACACAAAATTGAATTTTCCCACTCTTTTTTTGAACTGTGACCAGGTTGGCTACCCAAGTGGTATGTTGAATTAGAAAAATTATCTAAGTAGGAAACCATTTCTAAACCTCCTAGTGGATTAGGGGTTCGATCAGGGGATTTAGTGGGCTTTGTTTCTGTCTAAATAGCTTGGCATCTAGTTTCAGGGAGATGATATGTGTCATGATAGAAGTGTCATAAGTTTTAAGGTCTTCCTACCCCTGGGCGATTACTTCAATATATTCTTGGAGAACCATGAGAATCTTCTAGTACCATTATGAACAAACTTTTCTTCAATGCCCATCCCAATATTTATTTTTGTACACCCCCTTTGGGGATTTGGGGTGTTTTGTCTCTATCTTGAGGGTCAAAATCAAATATTTGTTCAAGGGAAACCATTCCCTTTGGGATGGTTTTGGTGGGTAGATCAAGGATTCTATCCTAAATTCCTCCTTGCCCCATATCATCATGTTCTTATTCCTCCATGATTTGTTCTTCAAAGACACCCACATTTTCCATGAAGACGAGGATATGTCTATCATCTTCAAAGACCTGAAGATGGGTTATATTATTGGGGATGGAGGGTGTGGGTACCATTTCTACTAAAAATATCTAGAGCTAGAAACCTTCCATGGGTTTGAGGGTACTGGCTGACACGGCGAGGGCATCTGGAACAAAGTTCCCTTTCTAGGGGATCACCTCAATGTCGAAGGCATCAAATTCTTATATTAAGATCCATGCCTAGTTGTGATAGGTTGCTAACTATTTATCATGGCATGTGCACTAACTCTATATTTTTTTAACTATAAGTTTCGAGTCACCCATTGCACGGAGGTAGGTGAATCCTTTTCTTAGTGCAAACAAAATTTCGAGGACCAAGGCCTCATATTATATGATGTTGTTGGTACAATTAAAAAGAAAATAATAGGATGCGAGGAAAGAATTCCCTCAGGGGTTGATTAGTTCTACCCTAGCTCCACAACCTTGTTTGGACCGGGCTCTGTCAAACTTAAGGATCCAAAGGTCATTTTCAGTATAGTGAGGCCGAGAAGGTTGGGTAGCGGTCAGTGCTAATTTGGAATGGGAAGGGGGTTCGGGTATGTCTCCCAACAGGGGAGACACAAGGACCAGAACATCCTTTGGAGGAGTCCCTATTGGGAATTCCTCAAAAAATAGTCCATCAGATGTGTCTATCATTCGGTCATGGCAAGATGGGGCTTGACCCCTATGTTTTTATACTTGGAGATCTTTAAGGCAAATGTTAGCAACATTTACACATGGTGCACATTCCAACTTAGAGTGACCTTGGAAATGTACTTGACACCAAGTGTCAGATAGTAGGTAAGATAAATTTGCATTGCCTCTCTGGGATCTCACATGTTATTTTAGCTTAACAATGAGATCATGGACCCTCTAGGTGATGATGGGGTCCTCATTGGGTATCTTTCCACCCAGGATGAGGTCCAAGGTCATAATTTCTTTGGCCCTATACAACCCAGGCTCTAACTCAGTGAACATTATTTTTCTCACCTAACCATAGTCGATGAGGGCTTGTTTCATCTGGGGTTCTCTTTCTACTTTGATCTAATTGGCTTCTCCTCTATAGGGGAGCCGCAGGTGGGAGAGGTCGGTCGAGATATATCCATTTAATGATTTGGACCAGTTTTGACTCAAGAGCATCCTGTAGGTTTCAAGGATGTCGACCACTTGGATATCGGTTATGCTGGATACCTGGGGATCTTGTACTAGCTACACCTAGACATTTTTCAATTCACCCACCATCTTAATTATATATTTTCCAGCTAGACTACTGCGCCTTTGGAAGGTGTTGGGGTTAATCTGATATTCTTACAAATAGATAGGGGCATGACATTAATCAAAGCTCCAAAATCTACTAGGCAGTTATAGAAATTCTTGCCATGAATTTTAAGGTCAAGGAGAAAGGGGGGTCCTTTGTATTTCCATAGAATACGGTCGCAATGGAATTATCAAAAGTGATGGACTTAAGTGGGTGGTTATGAACTTTTGGGTTTTCCAAATATTGCAAGAGGGACTTTCGCTACTCGGGACAACTTAGCAATACTTCCATTAAGGTCATGGTTGTGGTGATATTTTCATCACCTTTGTGATATCAAATTTCCCTTTTGGGGTCCACTGACCTCTTCCCACAAAATCTCACGTGTGATTTGGGATAAGACATTTTGGAGGGGGAGGGTTGACAATTGTGAGGGGGTCTGGTGGAAGATTTGTAATATTTGGGGGAATCAATGTCATAAGAGGGCCTTTATTAGATTGACTCTAGGTGTTATAGGGAGTCCTAGGATTAGTAAAGTCATTAGCCTCAAAGGTTGGGATGGATTCATCAAAGACCCTTATAGATCGGCTCTTCCTCATCCTCTTTGTCTTCTCCAAAGAAGATAGTTTCACAGGAAAAAGCAGAGTGATGGGGCTCAGGTGCAGTTTTTGGAGGAGGAGAATCAATTTTTTGTTTCCTATTAGACTGGGATATTTGAATAATATTCTCCAGTGTGGTGCAATTTACCTCAAAATGTGAGTGAGTGTCATGTAGTTGACACCATGATGTCAGGGGGTAGAATTCAGCAAGTTGTGTGGTATGGATAGCTCCTACATCCCCTTGGGTGTTAGGCTAACTTGAGGGTACACTCCCATTGTTCGGCATATTATTCTACTGTTGGTTAGGTTGAGCGTTATTTTTTTTCCATTGTTGTAGTGGTTCCAGGGCCTAGAGTTATTGGAACTCCTTTGTCCTGAAAAGATTTTCCCTCGCTAATAGGGGTTGGTACCATTGGACGTGGATGGTCCCATTTCCAGCTTCCTCATGTTCATGGTGAGGGAGGACACCAATTTCTAGAGGGATTCAACCTCGATAGACAGATGGGTAGTAATGTCACAATATGACAACTAGGGTGGTGGGATAGGTGCAGTGACACCTGTTGTTCCTGAAGGTAATCCTCCAGACGCAAACACCTAGAAGAATGGTAGCCCAGAAGCTTGGGGTACTCAGTGTTGCGATCACACTGACGGTGTGTATACTGGGGCATGATGATTTTAATGGGGAGTGGGGTAAATATATAGGTTCATCATTGGGGAACCTATTTCTGAATTAGGATCATAACCCCTCAAATAGGTAGTTCCTTCAGGCTGCATGTTGTACGGAAGGCCTTGTCCAATATCACCAGTGGATTTTCTTAGGCTTTGGGATAGCTTCAGGGGAAGGTTATAAAAAAATTTTAAGGTATCCATTTCATTGGAAGTAGTGGTTCTCTAGAGAAGGGTTGTGATCAATGGGTCCAAGGCATTGAGGTAAGTTTGGATGGTTACCTCAGTAGATGGGATAAATGGACTCATGCATCATTTCAGGGCCCTTTGGAACCGATGGTTAAAGGTTTCCAGAGGCTCATTAGGTTCCTTTCTCATGGAGATGAATTGGCTTTGGAACCAGGCTGGGTCCATGTGGACTCAAAATGTCATTAGAAAGGTGGCTTCCATGTCCTGCCAACTATTGATGGAGCTGACAAGTAGGTTTAAATACCAGTTTAGCTTGTTTTCCCTGAGAGACAGCAGGAACATCCTACTTACCACATCCTCGTGTTGGATGTGGTGTCTGTTCATAGCATCCTTATAGGCCTACAAGTTCTCTTCTGTGGTCCAGGGACCTAGATGTTTGTACTTGGGGAAGATCTTCTCCGGGTATGGAGGAAGGTCATTAACTACATTGGGGAATTGTCCCATCAAGGAACTAGTTTTATTGAAATACATAGCCTTTAGAATCATGGGTATCACAAGGATGGTATTCGTTACTGGGGTAGGCTAGGAAAATTGAATGTTCTGGGGAGTAGTGCCTCCCAAAAAATGGTTCAAAGATTTCTTTTTTTGATAGGTTCATTTTCCTCAGACAGGAGGTCTAAGTTTTGCAAACTCTCTGAGGTTTGGGGTCGATCAGAGTATTCTTTCAAAGTGCAAAGCCAAAAAATGACCCTAACCTATGGAATGCCTATTCTCTAAAGCTACTACTTGGGGAGCCCTTAGGATGTGTGGTATTGAATTTATCTAGAGATGATGAGCCCATGCCCTCCTTCTCGTGCCAGTTTCTATTGACGAGACTTTGTGATGGCCTTGCCAATAGGGAGAGTTGTCACCAGGTACCTGCCAACTTCACCTGAAGAGGTTTTTTAGAGATCAAGCTATCCTAGCCTCCAAGCACCTAGTAGTCTGGTCATGACAGTGCAGAATTAACTTAGTTGGGCAGGTGACTATTTATTTTGAGGGGATATCTGCTTTTGACTCATCAACCTCTAGAAATTAGAGGATAATGGGTTTCTCGTAAGCACTTCTTATCTCCAACGAAATGAAATATCAAAAGATAGGACATGGTTAGTGTAAATCTCTAACTATAGTCATGATATACATTTCCATAACATTAACAAAGTTTCAAATTAAAATAAACAATAGATACCAGGTTGTATATATGATCGCCAACCAGACATATACCAGTAGCAAGGTAAAATATTTTATTAAATCACCAAAGAACTAAAATAGAGGACATAAGAAAGCATACAACATGAAAAGCATTTGTTAACTCTAGGATCAAAAAAAATACAAAACATGATGCCAAGTAATGCTTCTCATTCTTTCATTAACTTGAAATCTAGTGTCACTGGCGGTTACACTAGTGGCTCCAAGGGAGCATTAATCTACTCTAAATTTTCAAACAAGATAGCTAGAAAACTTGTATAACTTGTGGACAGCTAAATCATCAATTCACTGACCCTTGGAATGGTGTCAGAATTATTATTTATAGACATCTTATCTACCTGGGAAACTTAACCTATACAAGCTATTTACATTATATTGCAATATTTATAGCCAGTACTACCTGCACTATCAGGATCATCTTATTATATACAATCATTTGAGAAGAAAAGAGAGGAAAGAAGGAAAGAGGCTCCGAGAAAGTCGCCATCAAAAAAAAAGAATTTGTACTTGTAGACATGATGGTGCTCTTTGGGTGACTTGGGCCATACACCCTCATTAATGTATCTCTAGTTCTTGGTCACCGAGTACTTCATACTCCAGATATTAAATGTTGAAACAATGCCTTAGGAGCTGGGAGACATCTATAGTGAACTTTTCGGCCAACAGTGACATATCAGGCCATAAAGGACAGCCTTAGGTCTGACAAAAAATCCTAGATAGTGATCAGTCGCCTTGGGGAGCTGTCAACACTTATCATCATAAAGAATGCAAAACTTGGGACCCAAAATTCTGGAATCTGGGAGTTTGCTCATAAAGAATAAAGAAATACTGCTCAGAACCCACCCTCAATGAAGGAACCCCCAGAGTCCAAGAAATTTTTTTGGCTTTTGAACTTCTCATATGCCTCCAGAATCTAGAGTATGCTTTCTTCTTCCACACCCTTCAATAAATATCAATGATCAACTGAACTCTCAAAGTGATCACCAGCATCCTCAACCTTCTCCTTCAACTCTGCAACCACCTTGGCAGTGTCATGGATTTAAGCATCATCTAGGAGAGTTCCACTGTTATGATGCTACTAAAATCTCCAGTCAACTGGAATTGAACTTTGGCCATCTCATAAAATTTTCTAAGTATGGTATCAACATATTAGTCTAGTGGGGTCTAGACTGCCAAAAGTTGTTCCTCTAGCACCCTTACCAATTGCTTGCCAATCCTGACTTTGAATGCAAGTCTAGAGTATTGGGTCTTGAGGAACCCATGTGACTCATCTCCTAGGATTCATATCATCATTACACTGTCTTCCCCAAGATTCAAAATATCTACTATGGAATCTCTCCATTCTTCATATTTTTCAATCTCTTTCTGCCACTAAGGAATGGTGACCTCCAATTGGTTCACTGTGTCATGCACTCAGGAGAAGTCAGGGAGAGACTCAAATAGAAAACTTCTTACTGCCCTAATTTATTAGGCAATCCATTCATCTACTACCAGCACTTTACTTTTCATGGTTCTCAGTGTGTCAACATCACCCTAAGGGAGCGATGTTCCAAATGTCAAACGTTCAGGTGTTTCAGAAGTGAGGGAGCGCACTAACTCTATCAGGGGCCCAAGAATATTTGCATTGGTAGCTTTCAGCTCCTTCACCCTTTGGAACTTCTTTTCATACCGGGCGTGGATACCCTGGATTGCCTCATTGAAGAGGTCTAATTCCCCTTATTGGTTTCTTTTTCCCAAGACACCTCTTTGATCACATACTATTTGACTGTAACCCTTGAGTCTTCTTTTCCTGTCGGTGGGGCGGCTATTATCGCCACAAAATTTCCGTCTGGGGTCCTTCAAGTGTTATGAAGGGTACATGCCTTCTTAGGATTCTTTGTGTCCTAGCCTTCAACCAAAATTTTTTCTAGTGACAGTGGGGCCACCATTAATGTAATTGGGGATTTTCTTTTTTGGGACTCCACTAGCAGATGTGGCAGGGTGACTGGCCGGCTCATTATCATCCCTGAGCTCAAAGTATCTTTGGGATTCTGTTTAAGTTCTCCCCTTGATGTGTTTCCATCTGTGTTGTTGGGGTCTTCATCTATGTTTCTTTTCTCCTTTTCTGCACCATCTCATGAGATATCATCCGTTGGTGGGCTAGGTGGTGGTGGCGGTAGAGGCAATTCATTCAAATCTACCTGTTTCAATGTGGTTGTAACTTTGTTAGTCTCTATGTTAAGTGGAATTTATAGGACTTTATCACCAATTAGGTTTAGAAGCACTACATCAGAGGGCACAGTTGCTCCTGAAGGTCCAGTTTCCTCTTCTCCCAATAAATGCTTCCTTGTCTGTTCACTTTCGTGTTCTTATTGTATCGTCCTTTCTTTTTTGGCCTCTTTTGGCCAAGACTTATCTTCTTCTTCTTGGGCCATTCTCTCTTTGGCCTCTGTTAACTCCTCCTATGCGGGATTCTCAGTCTCTAGATCTATTATTTCCTCCATTGTACTATCTACCATACCCTGTAGTTCCCCCAGATCATCCATTGGGAAGAAATCATCAACATTGATTCGTGCTATCTTTGGGGGACTCTCTGGATGATCTTCTTTATTAGAGGAGGAGGAGGAGAGTACTTTTACATTGGGTACATTCATGGATACAAGACCTGGGTCTCTGCTTCATTGGGGCCTCTCTGCCTTCTATTTCTCTCTCCTTTTGAGTGGCAACCCAAGGTCCGCGATTGTTCTTTTCTCTACAATCTCTTGTCATGCCCCACCAGGGGACCAGGAAGAAACTTAAAAGATTACTAAGCTATGAATATTTATAGATTTGTATATTTTTCTTTTTAACTATGTAGTTCTAAAGTTACAAATCTCAATTACAAATTCTTCCTAGGTTCCCCAACGAACAAGACTTAACCCTTAAATTTTATTTTCAAGGAAAGACATTATGGTTCATCATATCACATTTTACTATCATATCTATTCTCGTGAGTATCTACCCATCTAACTCATTTTAACATTAATTTCTAAGATTCAAGATTTCTTTTCTTTTCAAACTTTAAAGGAAACATGCATACAAAAATAAGCTTTCCTAATAACCATTCCATGCCATTTAGAAATAAATAATCATTGCATTTACAATATCAATATAGATCATGTTCTTTTATTCTCTTTTAAAACCATGATGTACCATAATTCTGACATTTTTTCCAAGTTACATAAATTATTTCTTTTCTGATCAAATATATACTTTACATTGAAAGATAATTCATCCCTTTTCCCTTTCCTAAAGCTACCCATCCCATTACATCAATTGGAACATATCAAATATTATTTATATTCATCTCCTCTTGGCAGGTTACATCAATAAAATATCATTACATTTCTAACAACAAGGAACATTAAGAAAGTCTTCTTCTTCTGCAAATCTAGAGAAAGCACAAGAAAGGTTCATCCATAACTCTATGAGCAGTACCTCAATAAAATATTTACCACCCAACCACGTGGATACCCAAAAAGGATCCACTCCCCCATGCTAGGAAATAAACACCATGATCCATGCAAGAAGGTGATGACTAGGCCATTCCTAAGGAGAGGATAGTGCATTTCCCAAAAAAAGATATAATTTGAAAACACAATAAGAACATAAAGAAATGAATCACATTGGTAGGAACTCTAAGACACACAAGGTGGGTGTCATCACATAGCCCTCACCCCTTGGGTTACCCTGGTAAACCACTTTGGGCCCCGGCCTCCAAGTAGGCACATGCAAAATCAAACATATCTCATGGGGACAAGACTATCTAATTGTGCTACCGCAATAGCACCTTCTCCCACTCCCATCCATAGCCTTCACTAGCACTACCGGCATGGGTGAGGCTTATCTTAGTTAATGTGCAGTTACCTTCCCATAAATTATTATTGTTATCACTGGATTAAACAACTCCACTATGGGTTACCCTGGTACTAGCCACTTAGGGCCCCAGCCCCCATTGTGACCCACTCACCTAGTGCTCATAGGTTTCCTACCTCCAACAATCTCATCAAAACACATAAACATAATTAACATAGGTGCACAAGAATTCATAACATCAATATGGAAATAAAGAAGAAGTTACACAAGGTTCATAGGGCACTGAACAACCCTAAGCCTAATCAGGTTCCCAAATTGGTCCAAAACTTATGACAAGTTTCCAAAAGGTCCTAAACATAATACCATATGAAAATTAAGTATCTCATAAGTTTTAACAACCCCTAGGGCCAACCTCGGGTCAACACCAAACCCTAAACCCTTCCGAAAACCCTAAAACTCAAACTGGAAGAGTCATGCACAGATGGTACCTCAAGCTGCACAAGTGGTAGCTTCAGCTGCATAGGACAACCTATGCAGATGGTCACACATCTTGCACAGGTGGTGCCCAATTTTGTGCAGATGGTTAGGACTGTGTGCACTAAGGACAGCAACCTCCAGATTTGACCTTTTGGGTAAAACTGGGTAAGATGGAGGTCTGGAAAGCAGAATCAGAGGAATACCCAGTTGAGATCCCTCAGTTATCCTTCCAAGATAGCCCTCAAACCTATCCTACCTTTGAGGTAAACCTATTTAATTCCTAACCATAGACACAAGGTACAAAAAGATGACACTAAGAAAACACTATTCTAATAAGGCGAAGGTCTGTATAACATCGACTGAAGAAGGTTTCAAGTAAAATCCAACATATTCTAAGGAAAAAACTCATAAAGAGGGATAGAAGAATGAACATTCAATAACATCATCTATCCTTAAATTATTTATCCATTATTCAAAGCATATAAGAAATCATTGTATCAAAACAACCATTAATGGTTTCCTTTGATCAACAAAACTATAGCAAACAATGAAACAAACATATCAAGCATAGCATACACATGAAACAAGATTCTCTTTTTGGATAGAGACTACCTGGAGTCCTGCGAAGAAACCTTTGAAAGAAAATCCAAGTCCACTCTAGCCAATCCCAATCTCCTCAATCCTTCCAATCATAGAGCTATCTTCTAAATGCCATGACTAACTTTTCTAATAGATTCAAACTGAGAGTTTCCATATATAACATCTCCCTTTTCTTCCTAACTTTTCACTTTCCAAATCTCCTTTCATATATAGGTTGTAGAATTGGTTGCATGAGAAATTTCAAATGATGCAACCATCCACAACCATCTATTGGTTATTAATTTGGACTTTTTTAGTTTTTAGATAAATTATTAGGTAGATTGTTTCTCGTGAATCCTTTTAGTTTATTTACCACCTTTGTTACCTTTGTTTAATTTCATGTTTTAAGTAATTTCTTTTGTTTATCCTTACTTTCACTTTAGATTAAGATTATTTACTTTTCCTCTTAAAAGGATAATTAGTAATTACCTTTATTTTATCCAAGGATGATGTGGATCTAATTACACCTAATAGTTAATTCATTCATTTAAAAAGGCATATAAATAAATATATACATAAACACACATATTAAAACATTTATATAAACATATATATAGACATATGCATATGTGTGCACCCATATGCCTATGTGTATATATATCCATGAAAATATTATTATAAACCATGCATTAATGAATACCCTTGAAAAGCTTATTATCATGTATTTAATTCCATAATATAATCATATTATTACTAACAGATAGTCTTACCACAAAACAATACTCACCTAGTCCTAGGGACTAGAAAGAATATCCATAATGATCAACTTTAAAATACCAAGCAAACATAATCAGACATCAATCCATAATCAAAGGACAAATTCCAAAAAAGACCCAACCCGGGAGCAAGGATCAGGGCTAGGCTTAGTCTTGTGGAACCTAGTGTTATCTCCATTACAACAACAATCAAGAATTTTGAGAGCATGCTTAGACCTGTAGAGCCAAGTGGAGACGATGCTCGGTACCTACAATCCTACATCACCAATAAGAGATACATGTGCATATAAACATATGTAATACCCACCTCTTGGTTTCTTTTTTAGTTTCAGTTCTCAAACTCTTTTAGGATTTTTCATCTATGTGTGGTTTATTTCAGATGGTTTAGAGGATATTTATGTATCACATTTTAGTATGTTATTGATTCATTGCTTAGAGTGTTATATCTCTTGTTTGCATATGAGGTATGGTTATTTCATGATGCTTATATATATGTTAGGATGTCATTTAGATTATGGTTTTCTGACAATACTGACCCTAAAGTTATATGCACATGGATCATTTATATGTTTTGCATTACTATTTGACGTACTTGATATGGTATGGGACAGAGTCATAGTTACTTGCTTTGGCAAGATCCACATGATAAACTAGTCTCAACCATTGGTTTCTATATTATATGCATGTATGCATGTCTTTGTGATGACAGGTTTGCAGGTATCGGGCTATGTCTTCCCTGAATTGGCAGGAGTGAGCATGCCCTATCGCAATATCTCAATGGTAAGAGAGGGGAGATAGTATTCAGGTCCAAATCCATACCCTAAACCCATATTTTGTCCTATTGATGGACAAAGAA
>MU223908.1:1187950-1208736 GCA_018584345.1 Thuja plicata
ACCATTTGAAGGATCCAGGATTTCAAGCTTAAAGCGCCATTACTCTGTCAACATTCAAGCTATCTTGCGATCACACACACTTTGCAATTATCAAATTCTCGACGCTTCTCAAGTCATAGACGTTGCCTAGCCAATACTGAGCATCAAGAACAGCATTTCGGAAGGAGTAAAGAGAAACAATAGAAGCTTCAAGCATCAAAGGGTTTGCATTCGTTTGTCTTCCTTTTTGTTGTTTGTACATTTTATTGCTCACGTTTCTGTTATTCGTTTAGTAGTCATTGCGTATTGGATTTGCATGCACTTGTGAACCTTGGCTACTAACCCCCGCCCTTGGAAAGCTGTGGGAAACCGGAGAGAGAGGCGTACACTAAGTATTTTACAGCTGAAAGTTCCTTCAGAATAACCTCCAGATGAGGTATTAAGGTAGTCTAAATAGTTATTAACTTTTCTCTTATTCTGTCATCTTCAGCCATAAGCTCGGCTAATCTTCTCTGTGTATGAGTCAACTTATTAAAGTGTATGGAGCTAGTGCTAGCATCCATGCTTAATGAACTACCAGTTGACTTCAAATCTAATTGAAGCTTCTCAATAATCTATAGATTATCCTTTGTGAAGAATTATATATCACATAACTTTCTATACAAATAATAAACATTATTTGCAACTTCCTCAAGAATCTCTACAAGAGAAGAAATTTCAACCTGTTTGTTAGCAATCTCAGCTGAGATCTTCTCCAAGACTTTGTTCTCAAATGTTTTTTTAGACCATTGTAACAAATTTTCATTAGCCTCAGTGTTTTCATCATTGACCTTCTTCACAATGTGAACTAACTATTCTAGAATAGGTGCTTGAGGATTTTCATCTTCCATGTCAAAAGCTTTCAAAAAAATATCCTTGATGTCATGTAAAACTTGCTTTTTTTTTTGCTCTCTTTTCATTTCTTCTTGCCTTTTCTTCCTCTTAAGTAGGTCTTGAAGAGTCTCTATCTGTTCAAAAGACAAATCGTTGGGATCCCATTTTGGAATCACAATGACTTCATCTAATGTGACATTTAGGTTTGGATACTTCTTCTTAATTATTTTCCTCCTCTTGATTTCTGGTGAGCTAATGCTCAGCTCTATTTCATCAACACATTTTCCTTTAACAGTGTTAGTTCCCATTACATCTTTCAATTCAGTCAAGATTGTCTGATGATCAGGCATACCCCTGGTTTTAGGTCCAGTGGGAGTAGATGATGCAGAGTGTGGTAGATTAACCAACACTTGTACAGCCTCTTGTTCTTTAGGCTTAGTATCCTTTATCCCCTCTCCACTATCTAAAAATATTTGCACAACCTCTAAAATAGGTGGATTTTTAGTATTTACTTCTTGTTCTTCTGTCTTCTCTTTCTCGGTTTCTTTCTCTTCATATTTCTCTTCATCGGCCTTAGTAACCTTGATAGGAGATTCAATAATTGTGTCTTCTGGCTCATCCTGACCCTCGGCATCCAAATTTCTAATGTCATCAATTGTGGTGTCAATTGGAATATCTGATGTTAGATCCACAGTTTTTACTGTATCTTTTTTCTCTTTTAGTTCCACTCCAGTCTTTGTATATTCAGTAGAAATTTTTTCTTCTTTTTGTGGCTCAAAGGTGGTCTCTACTTATTTTTCCTTCTGCTTGGAGATTCCTTCATATGATTTCTTCTCTTTTGGGACTGACAACCCAAAGAGCTCTTTCCAAATCCTAGTACTCTATTGTACTACTCTTTCAATATCATTTCTCAAAATAGCATAGGCTCTGAGTTTAGGTATAAACTTATGCTTATTATCTTGAACAAATTTAGCTAATTGTTTCTTGGTTAGTTCTGGGATAACTCTAGCCAATGTTGCTTCTCTTATCTACCTTTTAGTCATCAATGCATATTCCCATTTACTAGATAAAAATTCATAAAGTTATGTTGGGACATTATTTCCTATCTCTATAGGTGTCATCTTGAAAGTTCTCATCATGTCTAAAAGTGCTTCCTGAACCTTATGCTTATCTTCTATCTTTAACTTCTCGTACTTGATAAATTTAAATCCAAATAGCCCTGCAGAACTTCTGATGTTCTTACATACCTCATCAATGTCTGTGGGATGTTTGAATGATGTAGTAGGTACGTTGCTAGGTTCATCATTTTCTATATTTTCTTCATCACTATTTGACTCCAAGTGTAGTTTTCTCCTCGGTCTCTTCATAGGTAGGCTCAACACAGCCTTTGTTGCAACTTGTTTCCTTTTACTAGAACTACTCTCTCTAGCATTCTCTTTGTATATACCTTAGTTTGTATTGTAGGAGATGAAACAGTTGATGCCCTTGTCCTTGGATGGTTAACAATAGGAAGGGTAACCTTAGGTTTTTCTTTTCTCAGCTTGGTTACCTTAGCAACTGTTGGTTTCTTTCCTTTTTCTTTCACAGGAATCTCTTCCTTAGATTCACTAACTTCTTCTTATTTAGTAGATATGTCTTCTCCCTGTCCAGTATTTAGGTCTAGAGGTGCATCCTTTGCCTCCTCATCACTAGGTAACCCAACCATTTTATTTAGATTCTTAACAATCTTTTTCCTCTTCCTCTCCATAGTTCCATCCTTCAAATTTATAGATATTTTGGTCTTTGCTTCTTCATAGTTTCCAAATCGTTTAACTGAGCTATCAATCTCCTCTGCTAGGAGTGTTGTGATTGCTGCAGATGTACCATCAATGTTAACTTCATAATTAAATGGCTTTAGCCATGATTCCCTAGGTATTACTGCCTGAGCATAAGTGAAATTTGTGTTAACTAGAAAACAAATCTCCTCATAATGCTTCTCCACTAATGAACTGGGAATTCTACTTCTCAACCTCATTCTCTTCTTGAATTCAACAAAGTATGTTCCCATAATATTGTTAAAGTTGCTACCTAATTGCTGAATGAATGCATTAATTTGTTGAGTGATAGGTATGTCCTTCTTCCAAACAATATTTCCAAGTGTGGGAAATAAATTTTGTACATAGAAGAATATACAAAATAGTAGAGAGCTAAACTTACATGATGATTTCTTTGCCTTCCTGATTGAAGAAAGGTTCTCTACTAGTTGCATCAACTAAAGCTTGGCAAGGTCATAAGTATGATTCTTTTTCACTATCTTCCAAGCTTGATCGACTGTCGTACATGGAACACTATCCATTCGGCTCGAATGAGGGAACTTATGTGCAATCACCCTTACTCCAAAATCAAGCTCCAAATCCTTGATTGTAGAAATAGTCATGCCTCTATTGTTCCAAACTTCTCTAATATTAGCTTCTATATCTTCCTTGCTCAGATCTCTCATGGTCCTTTTCCCGCTAACAATCAAATACCTAGTTACTCTATGAATAATGTCTTTTGTAATCTTAATTGGTCCATTGTCCAGCCAAATATTCATGTCATGTACTCAGCTCAAGACAATCTTAATCCATTCCATCTTAAAATCCTATAGGAAGTCTAGGGCACAAGTTAACCCTTTGTCGGCTAGATGTTTGAATTCATCTTTCAGAATTCCATTTTCATACAATTTGTTGTAAGATTCCCTCAATTCGTTGTCCCCAACTTCACCAATTTTAACCATATAACAAGATCTTACATCATGTATCATAAGTACCTTGGGTGGTATTGGCGATAGGGCCCCAGTCAAATCACCCTAGATAGTGCTTTTTGGAATGGCATGGAAGTTGGGAGGTGCACAGGCATCGCTCCTCACCAATTGAACTTGTCTCAACTCCTTCTCCATATCTTTGATTGTTGTAGAAGAACTTGCAGCCATGATCTTAGAAATTAGGGTTTCAAATATGATGAACAGAGTACCTTGGCAAGTCACACTTCACACTTTTCACTTTAAGGTTACCGACAGCATGCTGAAAATATCTTTGAGAAAACTTTGCAGAAATCAAGTTTGCAAATCCTTAATCGCTCTTTGAAATTCTAAATTGCAAGGTAAGAATGAAGAATAAATGGCTCTATCCTTTTATAGACTCCAAAGGTCGAAGTAGGTCAGCATTAAATGTTTTTCCCATTGGGTTAGTGCCAAACAGCTATCCACAGCTGACTAACACAACTTGCATACCACTCGGCTAACCATACTCGTCCATCACAAAAACTTGCTCGGCCAACCATATCATCTAGGCACATACTAAAGAGTTCGGCCTTACTGCATACCACTGATACTTGGCACCTATAGTGAAAATAGACTTTTACTTGGTACATGTCTTCAAATATGTCCTGGTGCATCTTAACATATGCATATATGGACTTTGGCATATTTATATGTTAGGAACTGGTGTAAGATATGAAATTTAAATGCAATTCCTTACATACCTCTTTTTCTTAGTTTGAGATGGTGTGATCACCTGATCCATTGGTTTGGGTGACCTCGGCTTCAGTAGTTTCACTACTACTTGGTTTTTTTTTCCTTACCCATGTCTAGTTCATCTATGCTCTAATTTCCTCAACAATAGGAGTAGATACTCTTGTCTTGCACTCTCTCTTAGTATGACCAATTTTCAAACAACTAAAGCAAACTAGGATTCCATTCATCCAACTCTTAGATCTTCCTCTGAAATGCATCTTTATGCAGTCTTTAGGTGCATGTCCATACTCTTCACAATAATGACAACTTTCCCTTGTGTTATATTCCCAATTGTAAGTGTTGCCTTTCCTTGGTTCTTTTTCTTGTGTCTTTGATGTCCATTGTTGTTTAACATTAGATCTACAATCTTGTGCCTTATGTCCAAATTTTTGACAGTTGTAACAATATCCATTAATTCTTGGTGTGGGAGGTGCATCATTTTCCTTAGCCCAACATTCATGTGCTTTATGTCCAAACTTCTTACAGTTAAAGAAATAACCATTGAACTTGGGTTTAGGATTGGACTTACCATTCTTGCTTCGGCAGATGTTTGCTGTGTGTCCTGATTTTCCACATTGGTGGCATACAGGTTTGTTGTTCTTTGTCTTTGCATTCCTCTTTTCACCAATCTTAGATTATTCTCCTTTCTCAGTAGATGTCTATTGTTCAGTGTGGCATAATCCAGAAGAATATTTTGATATCTTTGATGCTTCCATGAAGTTCTCAAAATGAGTCAAAGCTTCATTAGGTATGTTCAACCTTTCATTCAATTATTTCTCAAATCTTAATTCATCCATCAATTGACTATTCTCATATCTCATATTCATTATTTCCATGTCTTTCCTACTGATCTCCTAATTTTCAAGTAGTTGTTGATTCACCATGTCAACCTTATTGTTTGTCATCATTTGTACATCATGTGTCCTTTCATCAATTCTAACAGTCATCATTCTTTTATCTTCTTCAACCATAGCTTTGTCATCTTTAGCTTTCTTCTTTTGTTCCACTACTTCACATAGTCTTACTGTCTGCATTTCTTGTTCTCTTTTCAGGTTTCTGACTTCTTCACATAATGCATTGTTCCTTTCTAGTAGATCTGCAATTTTTGCATCGCTCTTAGTGGAATATCCATTCTGAAATAGGTTTGCAGTGTCTTCTTCCTAATAATGAGTATCATTCATTTGTTTGGCCAAATCTTTCCTAGATATCAATGACTTCCTCAATTCCTATCTAGTTGTCTCAAGCTGATGTAATGCTAGTTGAATTTCAATCTTCTGATTCTCAATGACTTTACCCTATTTGCAAATCTCCATCTCCAAATTTGTACTCTCAGGCTGATTAAAACCTTTTGTGGGAGAACTGAGCTCTGATACCAATTGTTGGAAATACAATATTGGGAAAGAAAGATACTGAGAGGGGGGGTGAATCAGATCTTGAAATTTAATCACTTAAAACTAACAGATCCACATTCATGCATATATGAAATTAATCTAACAACTATTAGCATCCACAACATGAAATAAATAACTCATGACACAGAATTTTGGTAACCCAGAAACCCAAAAAGGTAAAACTGGGGTGGGGATGACACCCACAAATTATTCACTACTACAGCAATAAAGTGTGCCTGTTAGGGCTACAAAAGTTTGATCACAATATATAATCAACCTGGTTAAAGGTCTGCCCGGTTAAGAGCGAAATATCATTACAATCTACCTTGTGAAAGGATTTAAACTTACAACAAAGTAAGCACTCGGCTAAGAGATTTAGAAAGGTCTTCTAGAACCACTATGTTAAGAAATCTCACTTGATACACTTGTTAGAATGTCTCAATATATGATCCTTCGATGTGCACTCAGATGCTAATAACGGATCTCCTCTTTCCAATACCTTTTCTGATCTTATAATCTGATATGTCTTTACTCTATTGTTCACTGCTCTGTCACTCTGCTAGATCTATGCTTCTTCCTCAAAATAACTCTTAGTGCATCTCTCTATATGCATACACTCTTTTCTCTCATACCCTTTAGGGTTTAAGAAGCAATCTTATTATACTTTACGAATATGGTGATTAGATCTAGATCAACAATCAGGATCAAAAGCTTATGCCACTTAGGCATTCCAATTTTATGATTGGATCCATGCCACGCATAGGATAAAGCAATTAAATGCATAATTAACTCTATTGAAATCATTAAATGCATGAACAAATTGGCCCAAAATAGTTTACCTACAAGTTTGTATCATTCTTGACATGTATGTCAAAAATGTCTTGCTCGACACTTAAGTCTCTGGCGCTTGGCATGAACATGATCAACTTTTGCTTGATTTTTGAGTCACTCAGCAACCATAAATCTTCTCGGCAATGCCTATGCCAAATAGCTCAGCCTATACTAGATAGCTTGTCCACAGTGATGACCAGCTAACTTGCCTGGTAAATGACTAAGTGTGGGACACTAATGATCAACAAAACTTAGAGATCAACAAATATGTGCAGAAGAACATTGAAATATTCTTATAAATGCCTAAGAATCCAATTGAAGAAAGGGTTTGGCATTGTAGAGGAGTTGATGAATAAAATAATTAAGAATAAATTGGATAAAGGGCATGATAAAATAATAGAGAATATATTCAAGAAGATAAACTTTCCTCGGGTGTCAAAAACATTTGGTTTGGCACCTCCAGAATAAGGAAGTTTTAGACAAGCAAAAAGAAGATCTACAAGGTTTACTTTTGTCCCTCCACCTACAGTGAAGATAAGTTCCTCATGAACCCTTGTAGAGGAAAAATCAATTGAGAACAAGGCCCCTAGGCCTAAGCACAAATCAAAATGAGATAATTTCATTCTAGAATAGGTAATAATTGAAGATGATGTGAGAAACAATAGTGATGAAGAAGAGAAATAAATGTTTTTTTAACAACAGAATGAAGAGAATAAATGAGGAAGATGAAGAAAAGGAAGAGGAAGAAGATGGTATAGAGCCTCTTGTAAGAAAAAATAATATCAAATTCTCTTTGGTAAAGATGTTTTGCCAAAAATTATAAAGGAAAGAAGAAGAAGAAAGAAAGAAACTAATGATACTCCTCTGACTGGTATTGTTTATTAGCCTCTTGGTCTGAAAAGGTGGGTGAATTTTATTGGCTGGCATGATTCTCTAGAGATGACTATTGATTTGTATGTAGATGCCCTTCTGGAAAAAAAAAAAAAAAATTTAAAAGTGAATTATTTTATTCACAGTGACATTTGATGTACATTTCAAAGATATCTTAGACAAGCTTCTGATACAACTTAGGGAACCTTTAAGTGCAGAAAGAAAGGAAGCAATTATGATAGAAGACAAGATTTAGAAAGAATAATTGAACAACGTATGTGACTCTATGTTATTTGAAGATAAATTCAATATTTCCACACATTTGAACAAAGATTTAGGACAAAGGAAAGGGTTGATACCCTTATGGGAAAATATCTGGAAGATATTGCAAGAAAAATAAAAAAGAGAAAAGAGAAAATAGAAGTGAAGACTTGAAGAAGGTTGAGTCTATTCCTCTGGTTTGGACTGATGTAGATGAAGGTCCAACATAAACTTCTCTTCTAGATATTACAATGAGTGTGGAAGTAGACAAGAGTGTCACGGTGAAAATTGTTGATACAAATGTTCACAATATACCAAATGTGGAGAAGGTTTGAGATAAGTTTATGTTTAAGGAAAAAAGTGTAGAGAAGGATATTGATGAGAATAAAGTTGAGGGGAAGAGTGAAAATAAGAGCTCTGACAAGAGAGTAGAAAAGAAAAGTCAGATGTCTGGTAAATCCTCTAGACCCTGTAGTGATTCATTCTTAGACCTACTAAGTTTACAAATGTAGTTGAGTCGATTATCACAAAAAGGTTTTGTAGATTCTGATGCTACAAAGTCAAGTGAACCTTTTTAAACTTAACCCATTGCATAAATTACATCTTGGTGATATTTTTCACCACTCTGCAAGAAAAGAATTCATAAAATCATACATGTAGAGTATGAAGTTAGTTCAAGACGAAATCAAGGTCTTCTATAATGGCCTTCCATAAAGTACTGTCAATTTTTCTCTATGAAATAGTTGCAAATGTTGCTTGACAAGCTCAATGTCATGCTTCCAAATTAGAATCTTATATTTGGAAAGATGTAGAGAATAAACTTGAGGATAAGAGATTGCAAGATATAGTGCATAGATGTGCAACAACACAAAGCAGTCTACATGATAGCCTTAAATAACTTACAAAGAATATGGATGAAGTGATTGAAATCTATTAGTTTTTTCACCAATGGTCAATGTCTACAAAAAGCACAAGGGATCAAATAGATTCCATCGAGTCTCAAATTGTGTGAATGTCAAGTTTTTTTTATATGAAGAAGGATAAGAGTTGTACTGGAAGGGTACAAATAGAGAAACTTTATTTGTAGTTGTCCCTATAAGTAGATCATAAGGAAAATATAAAGAAATAATTCAATCAAGAGAGACATATGAATTTAATCTCATTGTGTTGGTGAAATTATTTGAAGAATCTGAGAAACTAGAACAGGAGATAAAAGCTCCAAATGCAATAAAAGAGGTTGAAGATCTTCTTTTGAATATTGAATGTCATTGAAAAATATTAGCCTATGCAGGTGAAGAGTGGAAGACCACTTGGACACAACTCAAGGTTATTTATCAAGGTATCCTACCCACATCAAAATAAGTTGTCATTTTTATGTTGATAAGATGAATTTTCATTCTTATACATATGCGAAAGATATTAAAGTGCGTTAGAGCACTATATGTAATTAGTTCACTAAGGGGTAGATATAATATAAACATGTGAGAATATTTGATAGATAATATTGTAGAGATGAAGTGTTGAATTAAGTTATATAGGGGTTGATGCAAAGATAGTACCTTGTGTCTTGATGTCAAAGGGGAAGTGATACAGAGATGGTACAAGTGTTGTCATTAATGACAAAGGGAGAGATTATTGTCAATATGCATAAATCATATAATTTTTTCATTGATGTCAAGATTGTTTGGAGATGTTGTATCAACATGTTTGAAGTATATTCTGGAACATTAAGATGATGTCCAAGTGCTTGTATAATATTTTTGTTAAGTATGACCATTATGGTGAACAAAGTGTATAACGGTGTTATTGTATTTTGGTCTGCATTGTTCTGCATTATCACATTTTGGTTTGTGGTTCCATTATATGTTTTGCGGATATATAGAGAATATTTATTTGAGGTTACAAGTGCTTATACCCTCCACAATTGAATTGGTGAAATCTTGAGAATCGATATGTATCAAAGATAAAGTATATACTATTGGAATGCTTTGTGTTCCTTTGCCATTGAAGGTTTTGTGTTGTTGTTCTCATATACTTTTTGTTGAGGTCAAATGATGATATGTCATGAATCATAGGTGTTGTGATGGTTTGCATGATGATTTGTACTTATTTTGTTGGGTTTCTTTACCAGATCTATATTTCAGAGCCGACCTAAGTGGTTTGGGACCATGCAATTGCGTGCAATGTTGAAGGCAAATTTTTTGGAGTTATTGAACGGTGTGCCAACATGGTTTCATCTAATTAAGTTGACCTAATTTTTGTGATTGTTTGTTTTGGAGTGTGTATGTGTGTTTGTGTGATCAAATCATTTTGTGGATATTATGAGCTAAATGACTATGTGTGTATGGTATATGAAGTGAAAAGGTTTGCAAGTACAAATGAGTAGTGAATGTCATGAAACATAATGATGAATTCAATTTTTGATGTATGAAATACAAAAATATAATAATCATTTTAGAGGATGTGTTTTGTACTACAGTCTATCAAATATACTTCTTTGTAATCATATCATATTGTATATTTCCTTGAAGAAGTATCTCTCCCTATTGTTGTGTGCCTTAGCCTAAAATTCAAATAAGGAGTAGTAAGCTTCCTTGACCTTGAGCCTAAAACTATTCTAATAATTTTTCATATAGTGAATTGGACCTTGTGTTTTTTCCTACATTGGGTTTTCCACGTAAAAATTTTGGTGTTCTTGTGTGTTGCATGATGTGCTCTTTTCATTTACTTATGAAAATGTGTTGAATGAAATGAATCAGTAATAATTGGTTGATTTTTATTATATGTTGATTCACCACTATGCTCCCCCAACTCTTAGCATTCAGAATTGGTCAACATTTTTCACATACCACCTTGGATTTAAAGCATATGCACCCAAGTGTGGAGGTTTTTTCAACTTATAGTTTTTTAGATGGAGTGAATATTCATATTATATAACTATAGAGTGGGGTTTTTATCACAAATTTGGGCCTCCATTTTCCTAATCATGTTATCAATGCAATCGTAGATCTTCTCAAGCCTAGAATAATCAAAATCCACAAAAATGATAACAATGAAAATGTTGTATCAGTTTCTGGATTTGATTGTGTAGATTTTTTTATCATCAGCGTTTCAAATCACACTACATGATCCATCATCAGGATGCAAGAGAGAAGAAGGACCAAAAAAAATCTTATAGATTTGAACAGTGAAAATATTGTATGAAAGATGTGTTGTGTTTTATATTTGACCGAAAACATATCTAATCATAGTCTCCTTTGCCCTTTTTCCTTTCTCAGCATGACTCCTTCCACTTGTTCTAATCATAAGTTGCAATCACTCTTGCAACTCAAGCATCTTCTCTAATAGAATAAAATGGAAAAAAAATCAAGTATTAATTGAATTGAGGGTTTTTATATTTGCAAAGGCTTCACACATTGCTAATGAGGTATGGTGATCACAAATGAACATTTGCACCTATTTTGCATCCACCGCCACTTGTTTCCCCCACTCTAAATTTCCAATGTAATTGAATACAGTATCCATAGCATGCACACAATAAGGGGTCCAACAAATGTGCCTCTTCTAGATTGAATTAATCCCCCATCACATGACAAAGATATGTTGCATTACCAATCACTTGTACAATATTTGATAATCTACCTCCTCAATGACTTCTCTTTGGATCTAAAATTGAAAATCAAAATCTTCATGTCTTCTTGAGAAATTAGTTGATCCCAAGATGTAAGTTTCATCAATGCACAAAAATACAATGTTGATGATTGGATGGTGTCTAATACACATCCATGATTGTGTTATATATAGTCATGTGTTATCCATTTGACTCTCCTCTCCTCAATCAATAGGCTAACCTTGGAGTAACTTTCTTTAAGAGGGTATTTTTCAATTCAGTCACACAAAAACCCACATAATTGGGACCAACTTTGTTTAATTTATTAAGCATATCCTTGTACATAAGAGATTGAAGATGGAAAGAAATGTTATTACTAAAATCAAAATTGGCAACAATCTTATCTATAACCCCCATGCATGCACATTGAACACATTTGTAATTAGGCTCCATAATGATGATTTTGTAGCTTTTCATTTCCCCCTTATTTCCATTGCACTCATCTAAATTAATGGGAGGAAGTCTATCTACTTGAATGTCTCAAAACTTGTGGTGTACAAAACACTATTGGTGTAGTGAGATGTCTCTAAAAAAATTTGATAATCTCAGCCCTTTGCTCAAGTGTGAGCTTCTAACATAGCCCAACCTCTTTACAAAGGGGATATACAACATGTGCATTAACCCTCATAATATTTTATTCCATCTATTGAGGAAAATGTACCTTTTTCCATTCTCAACTTCCACCTAGATTAGAAACTTTATTTGCATCAAATATTTTGCAAATTGACACATGATTTTGTTCATTAAATGGACCTCTAGATATAACATAACAATTATGAAGGGCTCAAACTCTAATGCAATTCCAATTGAGCTATGTGTGGCTTTTGTTGGGGCTTCATGCCCTTAACCAATTCCCCATCAATTTCATTTTCAAATAAAATTCATCATAATACTAAATGAATCTATCTTAATTCAACAAATGGACACAACAAAAATAACAATATAAATATAAAAAAGGCAAAAACCTTTAAGTTTAATAATGTTAAATGCATCTCGGTTTTAAAAACATACATATTATGCTTGAAAAAATCAATAAAAATAAAAATCTGTGTATGTCAAAACACAATTAAAAAAAGTTTGAAATAGAAAGTTTGCTAGTTTAACCAAATTTTAAAAATTGAAGGCTTAAACAAATAAAAATAACAATTAAAAATTAATTTAAAAAACCATAAAACAAGTCAGAATTTTAAAAATAAAAAAATAAAAAATTAATCCATTTTTTTAAAAATCCCAATCTTGTATTGTCTAAAGAACAACAAATAAAAAATATTTTTTTTTTTACTAAAAAATTTGTATCCAAATTTTTTTAATCCTAATCTTGTATTGTCTTAAAATCAATAAACAAAAAGTAGATTTAATTAATTTCTCTAGCAAAGGAATATGGTTGCAACTAAGATTTTTACAAATAAAAAACCTATTGCTGCTCGAATTCAGCCAATAAGACATTCCTATTATGTTTATATATTTAAAAAAAATTATATTCATTTATAGACTCCTTCAAGGATTTGAGCACTGAATCTTGTAGCATACAAAAAATTAATTCCAATAAATTTCCTTCATAAAAATAACAAAATAAAAAAACACCATGCTTCATTTTTTCTCACATTGGAAAAAGGAATATGTAAATTCAAGAACATAACATGTTATTATCATTGTCTCTTGATATCCTTTCATTCCATGGGCTCTAATGTCACTTTAGGTTTTGATTGTACAAATAATTAAGAAATTACATTTGAAAACATGTGCAAATATGGTATTATAAGTTCTTTTCTAGGGAAAATATTTTTATTTATTTTTTGGTAAAAGTAGCCAAGCTATGATATTTATTATTAATAATATACAAAAAAATTTACAAGCCTGGTTCAGGTGGGCATACCGGCAGGAAAGAACTGGGAAGAAAACCTTTGGTTGTAGCCCATGTAACAATTTAATAGATCAACTAACTAATATGTTGATCAACTGATGAATATTTGATGGAGATGATGAAGACCGAGTGATACCGAGTATCATGATTGTAGAAATAGTTAGATCAGTTATTGTTTTGTCATTGATTTCAAGCAATTGATTAATTGATTTTTATTATGTTACCATATCTTAAGAGGAGAACTTAAATGGGTGACAAATACAAATCAGACAATGATGAATTAATAATGATATAGTTGTTTTTTGAAACATCATCTTGAAGCGATGGAGCGTGGTTGGGAGCGAATGGGAACAAGCAGTTTCAAAAACATTTGTCCCAACGGCTACTGGGGACAGCCATGGATGCAGAAGGATCATAGGCCTTTCATCAATCATGGAGGACTGAGCTATAGATATAACTTAGATGGCACTTGAAATGGAAATGGGTCAAATTCCTGGAAGCAAACCCTACCAAACAATTTTTCCTTTCAAAACCCTTCGCGCAATTTCAAGAAACCCTAGTCTAATGGACAAACACGTGAGAAAACAGTCACAGCGCTAAAGTATAATCGAACTATGCAGAATGATAAAAAAAAGGAGGTCACGTGGGTTTTTGATTTTAGACAAATTGTAGGGAAGTTTTGGAGGCCCAAAACACTGGAGAAGACGGAGGAAAATCCAAAAGAGGTGTTTCCTAGAATAGAATTTGCAAATGCTTCTACTGTTGCAATTAGTAATAATGCTTGGAATGAGTCTATCTCCTTTTTAGAGAGCCATGCTTTTTTTCTAAAATGGGCGGGTAAATGGCCATCACTCAGTTTAATTAGGGATTGGTGTTATAAAAACTGGGGACATGCTTTTACTCTAAAAACCATGGCTAATGGTTTTATCATAGTCACAGCCCCAACCCCAAAGGACAAGGAATGGGCTATGAAAAATGTGCCATATATGATAGACGGTAAAGGACTATACATAGTGCAATGGTAAAAAAAATTGACCCAGAGCAGGAGAAGATCAAAGAATTACTGATATGGGTGTCATTACCAAACTTACCTCATGAGTTTTGGGGGTTTGAAACCCTAACCCTTATCAAAAATAAGTTAGGCTCCTTCTTGAAGGCCGAAGAATACATATTGGAAACAAATATGGCCACTTGCCCTAGGATTTTGATCTTATGGCAGGATGTTCACCCCTTGCCTGATACCCTAATAATTGCTTCTAAAGCTGATGAATGGAAACAAAGTGTGGTGGTGTTGGGGGAGATGAATCCGCAAGGGAATGAGACAGAGGTCAATAAGGAACAGGATGAAGGTAGTTTTAGTATAGATAAAGCCCAAGAGTCTAATTAGATTAACAATAAAATAATTCAAACTACTGAATCTAGGAAGGAGGAATTTTCAATAGACTCAGAGTTACAGAACCTTATGGCTATCAGAGAAGCAATAACCTCTTCTGATATAGATTTTTTGGGGAAGTCACAAGATAGTATTAAGGATACCATTTATGTCATTCCAGCCATGAAATGGGAGTGGGAAGGCTATGGAAAATCCCAAAAAGGCTTGAATCACAGGGTTCTTGGAACTCCAAAGAAGAGAGGAAAACAAATCAAAGTAACCTTTAGTCAGTGGGGGGATGCAAAACAAGTGGAGCACCCAATTAGACATGTGGACCACACCGAGAACATTAACGCTGAGTCGGAGGTTCTTAGGGGTGGATATGGCCATCCTGAATTTTTGTCAGCAGAGGAAGTAAATATCGGGGTCCCAGTAATACAGGTGCCAACTTTAGAAATGTCCAATAGAGCTTTGGAAATTCCCTTACTGAATGACAGTTTAGAGGATAATTAAAAGGAAGGCATCAAAGATATACAAATATCCCCAATAAGAAACTTAGAATCGACCTTTGAAGTGGTGAAAGATAGTAGTGGTAGTATTGAATCTGATTCAGAATACATAGCTCATTCAGAGACTGAGGAGGAGGATGAATTAGGATTTTCTGATTCTTTTGGTCTAATTGAGGTGAGGACAATCGAACAAATTCCTTCTAGCAATACTAAACCCTCAATAGGAGAAAAGAAGAAAAGAGGCCAAAAAACTAACAAGGCAAGGATTACCTTGGCTGGAAATGCAGCTAACCAGTCAAAATTGCTGCTTTCAGGGACAGGCTTTGCCCCTCCCCAATCATTATGAAAACCTTATCATGGAATGTCAAGGGCTGCAATGCCTCTGACAAGATCCGCTTGATCAAAAGAGCCTTTGATCAAGTAAAACTAGACATTATTTTCCTACAAGAAACTAAGCTTAGTGGAGATGAGTTAGTAAGTTTTGAAAATAGATTTAGTAAGTGGAAAGTGTACTCCTCATAAGCGCAAGGTGCTTAAAGAGGTTTAAGTATATTGTGGACAGAGAATACTCTGGAAGTGATAGTCAAGGCTACTAATCATTGGTGGATCTAGATCGAAGTTTAATCTAAACTAATGCATACTTGTTTCCGAGCAACTAATGTATATGGCCCAAATAGCACAACATATAAACAAGAACTTTGGCGTTTGTTAACTATTGTCCTCAGTAATAACACAGATAAAATATTCTTACTTGGGGGAGATTTTAATGCTTTCATTAGCCCTTTAGAGAAGAAGGGAGGGCGTGGCTGGGAAGGACAGAGTCAGAGAGACTTTTCAAAGTTCATTACAGATCATGGTTTGATTGATCTGGACTTGAGGAATGGACTATTCACATGGACAAATAGGAGGAGTGGATTCCTGAATATTGCGAAGAAGTTGGATAGGTTTTTATTGGCGGGGAATTGGGCAGCCACTAGTTGTACAAGTGTGGCTGAGATCCTACTAATCTTGGGATCGGACCACTACCCAATCTGCATCCGACTACATGCAGATTTAGCTCTGGATCATGCTCCATTCAGATTCAAAGCAATGTGGCTTAGACACGTAGCCTTTAAAGAGAAAGTCACACATTGGTGGAAGGATGCCCCAGAGAGGCAAGGATATAAGGCGTTCATTTTTGCTAAGAAATTACAATACTTGAAAGAGAGGCTGAAGGGTTGGAATCGTGAAGTTTTTAAGAATACCTTCAACGAGAAAGAGCTCATAGAAAGGGATCTAGAACAGCTAAACATTGTTTCCATTGCAAATGGGATGTCAGAGGTAGACTTTGTGGAGGAGACTAGACTAAAAAAATTATACAGTGAAGCTTTAGGCCGGGAGGAAACCTTTTGGAGGCAGAAATCTAGGGAGTTGTGGCTCAAAGAAGGGGATAGAAATACTACTTTTTTCATAATTCAGTTAAATTTAAGCGAGCTCAGAATAAAATTTTCTCCATTCAAGACAATGGTGGGAGGATTTTGGAAAAATCAGAGGAATTTAATCAAGAAGCAATCAAATTTTTCCAAAATAGTTTTTGGAGTGAACACACAAAAATAAATCAAGTTTTTGATCTTAGGGAAATCATACTGATCAGTATCTCCAATGCTCAAAATAATATGTTGAAACAGTCATGCATGATTAAGAAAGTTAAGAAAGCATTTTTCAGCATTGGAGCCCAGATGGCTCCTAGTCTAGATGGATTCTTAGTTGTATTTTATCAGCATTTCTAGGATCTAATTGGGAATGAAGTCTGGGGAGTGGTGGAAGAATCAAGGGAAAGTGGTTTTCTATTCCAAGATTTTAATAACACTTTCATAACCCTAATCCTGAAGAAGGAGAATGGGTTATCTTTTGATGATTACAGACCAATATCCCTATGTAATACCGTTTATAAAATTATTGCCAAGGTCATGGAAAATAGGTTAAAATTAGTGTTAAAGTCAATTATCTCAGAGGAACAAAGTGGGTTTATTCGGGAGTGGTCCATTCATGAAGGGATCATTATTTCTCATGAAATCATACACACTCTTCATAAGAATAAGGCAGGAAAAATGATGATTAAGTTGGAAATAAGGAAAGTATATGATGCTGTAAATCGAGAGTTTTTAATTAAAGTGCTGCAATGTTTTGGTTTTTGTCAGGAATGGATAAGTTGGGTGGAATGTTGTATTCAGACTCCAAGGTTTTCATTTCTTGTCAATGGAAGCCCACAGGGTTTTTTTAAGTCAAACAAAGGCATTCAACAAGGAGACCTAATTTCACCTTTTTTGTTCATCATTATGGCAGAGGCATTGGGCAGACTAATCAAGCATAAAAGGTTAATTGGGGCCTGGAAAGGTATTAAGGTGGTGGAGGGGCTGCCCCCTTTTTCACATCTTCAATTTGCAAATGATACTAATCTACTAGGAGAGGCATCTTTACAAGAGGCTAGAGTTATTAGAGAAACCCTGGATACTTACAGTATAGCCTCGGGTCAATGCATAAACTGGAAGAAGTCTGAAATTTATTTCTTTAATGTAGACATCATAAGACATAGATCCATTTACAGAATCTTAGGGATCCATAGTGGTAAACTACCCAGTAATTATTTGGATATCCCACTTTTTAAGGGAGCCTCTAAAGAAAATATTTGGAAAGAATTAATAGATAAGTGCACAAAAACAATGGAAGGGTGGAAGAGTAAATGGTTAACTTTCGCAGGCAGAATTCTACTTCTCAAATCAATCATCAATGCGATCCCAATTTTCTCGATGATGTGTTTAAAGATCCCCAAGAAAGTGAACCAAACAATAGCTGAAAAAATGAGGAAGTTTATGTGGAATGGTAAGAATGTGTAGGATAAAAGACCTCTTATTGCATGGAGTAAAGTATGTAAACCAAAAGGTGCAAGGGGTGCAAATTTGAGAGAGTGGAATCTGATGAACGAAGCTTTGGGAGCTAAGATTGTGTGGAGTATCTTTCAAAATCAAGATGCACTTTGGGTTAAATTACTTAAGGCCAAATATTTGGATTCTTTGGAAGCTGAGAGGATTCTTACTACTCCTAATTCTCCTAAAGGCTCAACAGTGTGGAATTTTATAACCATTTGTAGACCCATCATAACACAACACCTAACATGGCAGATTGGAAATGGAGATAGAGCTAAGTTTTGGGAGGACTCTTGGAACAGATACCCAGTTTTAGCTGATAACCCAGAGTATCGAGACCTTAAAGCCATTTTTTTAGATGGCTGGGGTATCCATGTGAGAGATTATGTAGAACTAAAATAGGGACCCTTGGGGGACGGATGGGTTTGGAAGGATTTTGGGGATCTTGGGCTCAACAATAATCAATAGATAGTTATGAGAGATATATTGGCTTCTCAGAGTATTAATATTACCAATAAGAGTGACTCTATCATTTGGTGTGCCACCAACAGTGGTAACTATTCAGTGAAGTTGGGATATCAACTTTTGCAAAGAACAGAGGGTGAGGAAGAATGGCCGGCTAGACTCTTATGGAGCCAGGAATGCCTCCCCAAAGCAGGGGCCTTTGCATGGGTGGCTACAAAAGATAGAATTTTGACTAGGGTTAGAAGACAGAGATTAGGTATACCTAGACCATCAAGATGTTACCTTTGTGAGGAAGAAGAGGAAGATGTAAATCACATGCTGGTCACTTGTAAAGTTACAGCAAAATGTTGGGAGATGCTCAAGAACAAATTGGGATGGAATGCTCCCCTTCCAAATAAATTAAAGGAAATGTTTTATGGATGGCCAAGAGCACCCATGAAATCCACTTTCTCCTCTACATGGGAAGCAGGACCATGTATCCTTATCTAGGAGGTATGGAAAGAAAGGAATCATAGACTCTTCCAGGATAAGGAAGAGGATATAAATAGACTTAAGCAAAGAATCAACCTTTCAATTGAAGAAAAGGTAAATTCTTATGCAGCTTCAATCCCATTATCAACTCCATTTAGCAAATGGGACCAGTGACTTCAAAGGGCATGGACTGGGTTAAAATGCAGAACATGAGTATTAGGAGGTATCAGAGTAAAACAGCAACAAAATAGGAAGGAGGTGCGTTGGGTGGCTCCCGAGGAAGATTGTATTAAAGTAAATTTTGATGGGGCTTCCCAGGGAAACCCGGGGCCATCGAGTGCAGGGGCCATTATCAAAGATCAAACGAGAGAGATCCTGGCATATGGAGCATTAAGGTTACAACATGGAACAAATAACTCGGCGGAAGGCAATGTTTCCTTACTAGCAGTCAAGATGGGGGTTGTAATGGGAATAAAAAAACTAAACCTAGAAGGAGACTCCTTGATACTAATTAATGCCTTAAAGAATGGTCGAGCGGAGGGTTGGCATTTACAACCTTTGGTTAATTTTGTTTTGACAATTATCCAAAACTTTACAGAGTTTCGCATTACACATACATATAGAGAGGGCAACCAAGAAGCAGATGTGCTCTCAAAATGGGCACTAACCTTTGATAAGGTAGGCGAGCTGCAATTGGATATTTTGAAATCCAACAGTCAAATTTTGTTTGACTGAAAATTTGAAAAAGGGGTGGACAGCTGCGTGGCACCTTTTAGTAATTAAATTTTAAGGTGATGTGGCATTTGTGAGGAAGTCAGCATGATGTGGTATCCCCAAAGAGTTTACGGATGCATTAATTATGGATACTGATGGCACTTTGTAATTATGATGTGACAAGTAGCTCCAAAATTGGGCTTTTCACATGTGAAAAGTGTCATCGTGGAGTAAGGATGTATTCAGGAATGAAATGTATTAATGATGAAAGCGGATATTAGACATCTCGTGGCAAACGAAGGACAGGAGTGTTAATGTGCACTCAAATTTTGATGGTGCCCGGGTTTTTATCTAACTATCCCATGTTTGTCTTTGCATTTTTTGTTTATTGCAGGTTCCAACGACAACAAAATGCAATGCCAATTTCACTTTTACCATGAAGAGACAAATTAAATCTTTCTCTGGAGCAGTGAGCAAGGAAAGAATCACGAGCATGTTAAAGATCAAAATAGACATCATGGTGCAAGCAGTGTTGCGTGTTTTAGGCCCAAGTTTTAAAAAATTCAAACTTTTTTGTCAGGATAACACGGTGATCATTTCCATGGTAATGGCATGGGGCTTGGAATTAGGTGAGCCCACAGACACAGTAAAGTGGGTGGCAGAAGCTCTATTTGAGGAAGATCTTTTGGGAGATTTAGAGACCATTTTCAAATGGGTGGTGCCCAGATGGGGAACAGACATTTCAGAATGCATTGCTGATGAGGTTGAAGCAGAAGAACATGGGGTGGTTCCCTTTGTCCGTTGGGTGGGCAAAGTAGGAAGTGTGGATTATTATAACCAACGCTGGATTGAATGGTGTAAAATCAAAACAGAGATACAAACTGTGAATGCACCATCTGCTGCTCTGGCCGTAGAAGTGCAAAGGGAAATCCCAAGGAGGGCTTGCTCTGCAATGCAGTGAAAGGCACGCTGCTTTCCAGTAAATTAACAGGCATGCTTAGAAGCAAGGTTTTTTTATAAAGTCATATGTTAATAGTCTAGTCTTAATAGTTTCAGCAGTAATGTTTATGTGATCGGA
>MU223908.1:1240895-1287056 GCA_018584345.1 Thuja plicata
TGTTATTGCTGTTAGATCCATCACTGATAGATCTTTAGATGTGACATCACGATAAGTAACAAAATCAAGAAGAGAGGCATCTGGATAAACCCTTGGATCTTTGTCATAGACTCCATCGACATTTGTTGCTTTCAACACAACCTCGGCATTTACTGGATAAACCAAATTTCAATGATCAGAGGCACAAAACACAATTCAAATATACTTCCATGGCACTACTAAGACAATATTCTCAATCCTTGAGAGAGCAAATGTAGACTTACTTTCTGCACAACGCAGAGCTGCTGCAGTGTCTGTTGTGAAAAAAGGATTGCCGGTTCCAGCAGCAAAGATGACAACTCTTCCCTTCTCCAAATGCCTGATGGCTCTTCTTCGTATATAAGGTTCGGCAACTTCTGACATCCGAAATGCAGTTTGGACACGAGTTGGAATGCCAATGCTCTCCATTGTTGCTTGTAAAAAAATAGCATTCATAACAGTTGCCAGCATCCTACATACAGTCCCTAAAGTTTATCTTCCCCTTTTCCAAAATTATATTTCCCATATAAACATGCATAAAAGAAATATGTCCATTTATATTACAATGAAACTTGATAAGTACCGATTGAAAGATACAACAAAAAAACAGCTTTCTTTCACTTTAGAGTAATAAAAGAATGTCATAATAGAACAATCTTGAGAAGTCAATATAAAGTTAAACTCATTCATCACTAATCAATGAATCATTTGTAATTTGTAAATTATTTTAATTTCTACTGCAGCGGAGTTGGAATATCTGGTACTGCAGCCCATTACAAAATACAAACCATAGAAGTAGTCAGACTCAATGAAAACTCAGCAAGCCAATGTTGGACTCAGATTATCTGTAATCTTTTTTAAATATAATAAACAAAAAACTGTTTCTAATGTTTTTATTTTCGATTTTCGATTTTTTTATTAGTTTTCTGTGTTTCCTGGCTAACTCACTGCAACTTACAAATCCTAACAAGCAAACTTGCTGAGACTCATAACTATGAAACTAATGTAACTGCAGATTGAGGGTAAATTGTGACAAATCAAGCCTACTCCAATAAGGTTAGACCACAAATACAACCCACTTCAATATTTTTCATCTCTTCATGTTCTGTTCAAACTTTTGAAGATGTGCATACATATTTGTTCCCAACTCTCTTACGAGGGTTCAGATTTTGCAAGAGATCTGTGGGTCAATTTATATCCTGATAATTGGACGCAGTGTTATCATCCATATTCCAGATGACTTTTACCTTCATCAAGACATATAAGCAAAGTACCAAGTAGTAAAATAAAGTAAGTTGTGAACAATTGGGCATGAAAATTTAGGAATGATATGCTCTCAAGTTCAATTCAACAAAAAACAACTGCCCAAAGTCAAGTAACTTGGTGAGAGAATCTGCGATGGCAACTCATTCATCTGTAAGAATCTAAGATACCTAGTTTGCCCCCCCTAGCCCCCCGGACAAGCCATGGTGCGAACTGGTCCATGGTCCTGGTCTAGTCCGCCTATGGGTCAAGCCAAGGTCCGGCCCAAAGGGGGCTAGTTCGAACCAAGCCACCCCAAGTTCAGACCTAGGTGAACTTGGTCAGACCAAGTTTGAACCAAGGTAGGCCCACGGTAGTTTTGAACACCCAGGTCAGTTTTTTTGCAAAATTTAATAGATTTTTGACATCCACAACCCTAAAAAGTGGACTCTAAAGACTTATGTTGGCTTCTAACTTTCATTTGTGGTGTGCAAATAGGTTATTTTCATTTGAGGTGTGAAATAGGTGGTTGAGCAAGAGTTTGGTTGTGCAAGAAGGAGTTGGAAGATTGATTTGTTGATCTTCATCAAGTGTTTGTGCCTCATTCCTACACCTTTGCAAGCTTACAATGAGTGGAAGAGGTGAGTTTCTTTTTTATTTGGTTTTGTTTTTGTTTAAGTTTTTAGTTTTTTTTCATTTCTCTTTCATTGTCCATAAGATCTACCTTTTTTTTTTTAATTTTTCATTCTCTTGTTTTTATATTGAATATGTATAAAATTTCTTGCCATAGGAACTACAATGGCATCTACTTCTTCCTCTATAGGCAATACTGAACAAAGTGTAGAACCACATTCTAAGAGCCCTACCAGGAGGTGGTGCATTCCGTTGGAAATGTCGGGGTTGTGATGTAGAAAGGAATAGCTCATATTATCGGGTGGTAGGCCATTTGTGTGGATTTCCTGGAAGAGGAGTCGCGAAATGCCCTGGAAAAAAAATGCACCTATACCAAATAAAACAGTATTAAGATATATTGTGGAGCATGAAGCAGCAGAAGAGAGAGAGGCACGTAGACAAAATACAACCACTGGCACTAAAAAAAATCAAAGGGAATGCAGCCCCCTCTACAAATATTGTGATAGAAGACCGCCCCTTTTATACTACCTCAACTGACCCTAAAACTGAAACTCAAACACCCATTACACACAAAAGAAAGGGACCATTGGAAACTGCATTTCAAAATGAGAGTCGGGAAATTGCCGACATTGATGTGGCAAAATGCTTATTTGCAAATGGGCTGCCTTTCAGTGTTGTTTGCTCCCCATGCTGGAAGAAGATGATAAAAAGTGTCAATGAAGCTCCAAGAGGGTATAAGGGCCCCGATTATGAGAGAGTACGGACCACCTTGTTGGATAGAGTGGTCAAGGGGATTGAGGATGCATTGAAGTTGGTAAGGGATTCATGGATTGAGATAGGGGTGTCGATTGTTTCAAGTGGGTGGAAAGATGCAAGAAATCGTCCCTTGATCAATGTCACAGCGGTGTCCCCTAAAGGGGCAATGTTTTTGAAATCCGTAGATTGTGAGGGGCAAGTAAAAGATGGGCCATTTATTGTTGATATTCTCATCTATGTCATTGAACAAATGGGACCTAGAAACATTGTCCAAGTCATACCGGACAATGCAAAGAATTGTAGAGTTGCTGGTTTGTTGGTTGAAGAACGATATAAGCATATCTTTTGGACACCTTGTGCAGTCCACTCACTCAATCTTGTGCTACAAAAGATTGGGAACAAAATTGGGTGGATCAAAGCGGTGTATGAAGAGGCTGAGGACATCCAGATGTTCATCACAAACCACCACATGACTCAAGGAATTTTCAGATTATTCTCACATTTGGAGCTATTGAAGGTAAGTGAACTTGAACTTGTAGTAATTTTAATTTTAAAAAATAAAATTAGTATTGTAAATTTTTTATTTTTGTAATTATTGTGTAATGTGTATTCTTTTTTAAAATATGTCTCTAATAGTTGTATTTTTTTGCTCTAATTTCAGTTACAGGTTGCTGAGACCTGTTTTGCATCAATTTTAATCGTCTTGAGACAACTTGTGCAAGTGAAAGTGGCACTTTGTAATATTAGAGTTAAATATCTCTCTCTCTATTTATGTTTCTCTCTTTCGTAAATTTGTTTCTATTCTAATGGTGACTCTTCTTCCATGTTTCCATATTCTCTCTCTGTTCAATATTGAAACTTTTGTTTCTATTTCTCTTCAGAATGTTTCTATTTCTCTCTCTGTTCATTATAGAGACATTCTCTTGTACACTTGTATATATAGATCATTCTTGATCTCTGTTTAATAATACATTCATTATTTTACCATAATATGGTATCAGAGTTATAGGTTAACTTTTTCCAAAATTTTGTAATCCTCCATTGAGTGGAAATTTTCGAAATAATTTCAGTTCTTTTTCCCGGCTCTTGCGTTCATTATTAATTTTTGAAAAATTAATATTTCTTTTTTGAAATTATTCAAGATTGTTAATTTTTTGAAATTTATTTGCTACCCCAGGGATCTTCCAGCGGCTCATTTTTTTCATGCACACAGTTTTGGGCCCATTAATGGCTACCTAGGGTTTCTACACTTTCGACTAGGGTTTTGACCTTTCAATTTCAGTCGAAAAAATATTTTTCTTGCAGATTCTTGGTGGGTTTTTCAAACCCTCAACTGGGTCATATTTGAAATTTTTTAGGTGCATCGATTTCTGTGCCAGGGGATTTCAAATCTAACTTCAAATTCCTTTTGGGTTTTTCAAGCTTTCTTTTGGGTCTTTGTTCATTTTTTTGGGTCTTCCGTCAATTTGCCTCAGAATCTGTGCTTTGTATTCATTCAATGCCTTTTCAAATTTTTAATGGCGTCTCTCACCAACATTATGTTGGAAGGCAGTCCAAGATTTAACAGCAAGATTTACCACATCCAGAAGCAAGGAGGGTCTCAACTGGTTTTGATTGATTTTTCACCTCAAAATTTGTGGCTAGTTTTTATCGATTTTTTACCTCAAAAATCGTGTTTGGTTTTTCCATTTTTTCACCACAAAAATCATGACTACTGAGTCTTAGCCCTTCTGTGCACAACGAAGTATTTTACTGCGGTTTTCGCAAGGTTTTCCTTCTCCTAGCGCTTTTTGAGGATTCACTTGCAAACTTTTGTTTTGAAGTTAGATTGACCATTAAGGGAGGGTATTGGAGTTAAATATCTCTCTATTTATGTTTCTCTCTCTTTCATAAATTTGTTTCTATTCTAATGGTCCACTCTTCTTCCATGTTTCCATATTCTCTCTCTGTTCAATATAGAAACTTCCTTTTGTTTATATTTCTCTCTTCAAAATGTTTCTATTTCTCTCTCTCTATGTTCGTTATAGAAACATTCTCTTGTACACTTGTATATATTGATCATTCTTGATCTCTATTTAATAAGACATTCATTATTTTACCATAATATGTAATATGGTAATCAGCAATAATTGGTCTATATGGAGGCAAAACAACACCTGAGAGGGCAACCAAAATCAAGCAAAGGCTATTGGATGACTCATGGTGGGAACGTGTGGAGTATCTCCTTTAGTTCACCGTGCCCATTATGAGCATGCTTCGCTACACTGACATGGATAGGCCTTGTCTTGGAGAGGTGTATGATGGTATAGACTCAATGCTTGAGAAGATGAAGCAAATTGTAAATGAAAAAGAGCAAGATCCCAAGGAGACCACCTTCAAACAATTGCAAGCAATTGTTGTAGAATGATTGAACAAGATGACCACTCTACATTTGTTTGCCTATGCATTGACACCAAAATATTACAGCAACCAATATATTGACTTACCAGGAAGGCTGCCACCATATAGAGATTTAGAAGTGTCTGATGGGTACAAGGCAACATTTGAAAGACTCTTTCTTGATGATGATATGCGAGATTTGATTATAGATGAGTTCATAGAGTTTGTGAATGCAAGAGGTCTAAGTAATGATGCTCTTCATCATCAGTTTAGGAAGGATGCTCATAATTGGTGGTACCTCCATGGCCAAAGATTCCAAATGCTGCAGCCCCTTGCAATCAAAATTATAACAAAAGTTTTATTTTTAAAAAAATTAGTTCACTTTGTCTTCATGAGTTGCTAGTAAATTTTATTTTATAAGTTAAATAATTTTATTTTAATAGTTTGCTTTACCTTGTCTTCATAGGTTGCTAGTTCATCTACATCAGAAAGAAATTGGAGCGCATATTCTTTCATCCACTCAGTTAAGCACAATAGGTTGCAATAAAAAAGAGCGGAGAACTTGGTATATGTGCATTGCAACTTTCGTCTCATCTCGCACAAGAATAAAGAATACAAAGAAGGGGAGACGAAGATGTGGGATTTACATGCAATGCATTAGGACTTGGATGCTACCACTTCTCAGCTTGCAATTGTTGAATTTGAAGAATTTGACACCAATAATGTTATTGGTGCAGCTGATCCCATTGGCCTTAGCACTATTTGTGAATCAACTAATGCCAATGAAGAAGAAGATGACGATGATGAAGAAGAAGAAGAAGAATATCAACAAATAATTAAACCATTAGTTGAACTTGAAACAATGATACTTGAACTTGATGTTATGATTTATCATTTGACATTTTAATATTTTGAATCTTTGATGTTGAACTTGAAATATATGATGGTATGATCATGATTCATGATGCTATGATAACAAGTTTATGGTTGTTTTGTTGTTTCTATGATACTATGTGACATTCTAATCTTAACTCATGCTTCTAGGCTGCATATATATATATGTTTTTGCACTAACGAACCCAAACCCCTTTTCAAAATTTTGCCGTACCGGCGAACAGTTCTTCAAACCCGAACTTGAACCCAAACCCAAACCAGCAACTTAGGTAAGAATGTGATAGATTTTAGATATTTGTTGTAATGTCCCCTTTTGGGCACATTATCTCGTGCCTTATAGTTAGCCTTTTTATCATGGTCCGATGGGCTAACCGGGTTTGGCAGAGGATCAGAGGGGTGTTTGGCCTAGGTGTTTTCAATTTCAGGCCAATCGGATCAGTTTCCGCAGGGTTTCCAGGGTGCTTACTATTTATAGCAAGTAGGAAGAACTCAATGTTCCTGGCATTTCAGTAGTGGTCTTGGAGCGTCTCGCCGAGAGCTTTCCGGCAAGCTATCACACGTCTCCATCCGAGTTCGTTTGGTCCTTTGTTTTAATGCCAGAAGATTCCTCACTTTATTTTATTATGTCACTTTATAACCAATGGTTATATTTATTTAAAAAGTGACTTTAAGCGAGAATATAAAAAGACAGAGAGGGGAAACTGAAGAGTCACAGCCATTGCTTTAAAAGAAGGATTGAAGGCTCATATGCATATGCTTAGTTTGATATGATATTTATCTCTTGGAGATATCAAGAAGCTTCAGCTTTCGAATTCAGCCTTCAGGACGGAAACCCTTTTGGCTCAGAGGAGGATTGGACGTAGCCCCAGTTCATCTCCGGTGCGGATTCACTGCAAAGTTCGCCATTGCATTCACAGGTTCTTTATCATTCAGTCTTACTATTATTTTTGTATTGCAGATTGGTATGTTTGTAATTCATGGTTATTGTATTGTTGTTGTATAATACGATACCATTTCTCTGAGAAGTTATTGGAATATATTTTCTGGTTACTAGAGCATATTCGCTGATTATTATTGTTGGATCGAATGTTTATTTGCATGTATCTATTTCTTTAAATCTGCACACGATTTATTTGAGAAAATTCGAGATATGGCCAGTTAGGGTCATTACATTTGTTTGCTTATATTTCTAACAACCAAACTTCTATAAAAGCTACTGATCAGATACCTCCGATTTATTCAAAAGATTACTGTGGGCAACATTGATCTTTTGATTTTTTTTATTTACATGTAACATGAAAAGATAAAAAGGTAATGTTAATTGAACTGTAATATAAAATAGCAATTGCATCCTAAAGATCACAGAAAAATAAATTTTGCATACCCTATATGATCTGCAGAAGAACGATCCAATCCACTACATCCAGCCCAAGTTGATCCACGGAAGAAATTCCCCCCTCCAACCACTATTGCAACCTGAAGTAAAATTAGCCAAAAAATACCCAATAAATTAAAATTATAATAGTATTATGCAATCTAATGGATGATGCATCACATCACTTACCAAATTCCGAAGGACTTTTGATAATACCAAAAGCCGAGAAAGGAAAAAGAATTAAATCAATATTTAGAAAAATATAAAGTATGTCTAGTATTTTAATACCTCAACGCCAAGATGAGCAACAGAAGCAACCTCTCTGGCAATGGCCGTCGCTATCTGAAGAATAAAACCCAATTCTTTGGTAAAACATTGCTCATAAAAACACGGATCTGCATGACTAGATTTCACAATCGGTCTGAAAAACAGAAAACCTAAAAAGCCCCTAAGCCCTTAAATACACCAACCTAACAAAAAACAAAAAACCTAAGAACCTACTAACAGATTGCTCTAAAGGTTGGATGTGTCACGTGTAGGTTACTACATAAGCCAATTATAATAAGAACATGTGTAAGAGTTAGTGGCTTAACATTTGTTCTGTCACATCTCAGCTCCCTGTTGAACATCTCTCCAAAGACATCCTCTTAATATATTTTACATCTCCATTTCTCCACCATTAAGTAATATTTCAAAATTAATTGATAGTTAAATTCATAATAAATGTCATCTAGATCTGCAGAGACAAGCATCTGTTCCACGGAAAAAAGGTATATGTTACCTTTGGATCAACATTTTGTTCACCATCTCCAGCAAGTGCTTCGCCACTTACTTTCAGAAGGACCCGGCGCCACCTTGGAGAATCACTTGTTATATTTTTAAGTGGACTTGGACTAGGTATCTGCAAACTGTCAAATGTGAATGGATAACACCAATTCATGTGCATGTTCTAATAATAAAATACACCAAAGGAAAATTCAAAAGAAGTCACTTAAAAATAAGAAGTTTGTCCAAGCAGTCAATTTCAATTCAAATCTACAACAAAAGAGATGTAAAAATGATAAAATTAAGAGAATGATTCAAAATTCAAATTTTTAGATTGAAATTTACAAGAAAGGGAATGAACATGGATAAGGAAACAGAGAAAAAACTGACTTAAACACTTCATAGAGGAGAAGAGAACATCAGACCCTATTACATTGACACAACAAGCAATTTAGAAGGATCCTCTTCAAGGCATGTGTTCCCTGACTGGCTGCAAAGAATTTTTTACTGCTCAGGCCAACTTTCATCATTCCAGGACATTCAAGTCTGTTTCTAGAAATTTCTGTATGCTCTAATATTTGCTTTATTCAGTTAAGCTCTTCAAATGCTTTCTCTCAAGTTTCAGAATTTTATGGTATACTCTTGACATATTAAAACTATGGAACATTTTTGTCAGAGTTCAGTTTACTGAGAGGGTAATACAGACTTCTATAAAGATAATAGTACCCATTTGTGTGGATGACCCCCACTCAGTACCAGAAAGGAATAATGAATTTTATTTGCATTACACTCCAATTTCATTCTCTGTTGGCAAGTCACCAGACCACATTGTTTCCTATTTGCATGGACTTGAAAAATAACACAAACATCACTACCAAAAACATAAGCAACCACTATAATATATTAGATGACCACAAACTTATAAATTAAATTTTCAGCTTTAATATTAATAGTAATTACAAATCAACCTAAAATTGAGTTTGTTTGCCAAGACATAGTGCCTAAAATTGAGTTTAACACATTGAAACAAGGGTACGCGTCCCTCCCCTAAACCCCCGAGTTTCCAGTATGGGGACATCCCGGGGACAGGGTGACGGGTACTTGATGTCCCCCCACCGCCGCTCAACCTCGGCCAGAACACGGGGACAGCCAGGAGCCCCCGGGACATCTCAGGGATGCCCAAGACTCTTATAAGCATCTTGGGGACACCCTGGAGTCCCCTGAGCATCTTGAGGACTTCTAGAAGTCTCCTCTACCAAGACATTTAAAAAGTGTATTTTTTTTTTTAAAAAAAATAAATTTAATTTGTAAGCAAATCAGATATATACATATATTTTTGGCTGATTGAAGGACACTTTCAGATCATTTGCAAACATAATATAGGCAGTTTATGAGTGTTTGTAGCTGCTATTGCATACATTATTGCTAGTTATGCTGGCTACCCTAAATTAAAATCAGAACCGAGGTTTCTATGTTTGCAATTCATGTGGTGCTATTGTCATATTTTTGATATAATATAAATCTTTCATTTGCCATTTCGGCAAATTTATTTAGTATTCTAATTTCTAATAGTAATTAGTAATTCAACATTTAATGTATAAAACTTCAATGTTCAAGTATACTACTGTCTGTATTTAGTATTTGGCATTTGCAATTTTGCTATTTTACTTATACTATTATACATCTTTTCATAACTAACATTTCAAGTACTATACGTATAGTATATAGTATATACACCACCATCCTCCCCCCACGGCCCTTGCCGCCATCCCCTTGGCATCCCCAAATAGAAGCCCTTCCCCCCCCGGTCCAGGAAACTCATCCCGCCGTCCCCTTGTTCCCCAATCCCCCAAGATCAGTGTTACATTGGTTTAACATTTTATGAGGACAAAGAAAAAACCTCAAGTTCATATTGAAATTATAATTGATTGTTGTCATTAACAAAGGAGAGGAATACTCCTTATTTAGAAGATTACAGAGGATCTTTCCATAATGGAAATGATCGAGAACTAAAGACAGAAACGAAAGTTACTAAAAATGACTGACTGACTGAATAGACAATTACTAACTAAACTACTTAAATGACCATTATAAGCTAAATATTACAATATTACTTTAATACCCTCCCTTAATAGTCATTCTACTAACTACCAAGCAGAATTTGTTGGCCTTTTGGCCACAAATGCATAGAAGGTTGACTCCTCTTTAGAATGCTCTATGACATGAGTCTATTGTTGAGATCCCCCTTAGTTGGACTTCTAATCAGCCAACTGCTTTTTGCAATACTTCTATACATGACCAAGTTTACCACAATGATGACATGTGAAGATTTCAGATTCTTTGAAGAATCATTATTTTCACTTTGTCCTTCCTACTAAGTGGACTTGTCTTTGCCTTTATCATTTGCAGTAAACGCATATTCCACACTAGCAATCTTGCTGCTGCTACCAAACTTATTATTTTCCACCTAGCTTGTAGCACTAGTCATCAAACTTCAAGTCAACATTAGTGGATGTAATGTTGAGAGTTTTGATGAAATACTCGTAAAATCGTGGTAAGCTTTCCAACATGATAACCACTATATCCTCTTCTTCCATCTTGAAACCAATGGCCTCAAGTTGATCGCTAATGTCTTTGATCTTCATGAGATGATCCTGCAAAGACATCATCATTCATCATAATTGAGAACAACATATTTTCAAGGAAGAAAATTTTACCTTTATCTAACGTCTCTTCCAGATCCTTCAAGTGACTCCAGATCTCTGTAGCAGTCTTGTTTGATGGCACTTCTAGAAGTGTCTCATTGATGACATATAAATTAAGTAGCATAACCACTTCTCAATTATGCTCATCAAACTTGTCCTGGCCTTTACCTGGAACTTGTCAAATTAATCGCCAGTGTCCCCCTTCCAAATCAGGACATGGACTAACTGCCTCCCACATATTTGTTTATGTTTGGCATTTGTATCAGGTGTTTACAAGTCGATCTTTTGGTGCAAAGGACAATGTGTTTCAAATAATTGGTATCAGATTCGGGTCATGGGTTCAAAATCCCTCGAATGACGTTGAGGGGGATTGTTGGACTAATTGCCAGCATCCCCCTTCGACTTTGGGACATGGACTAACCACCTCGCGTGGATCTATTCATCTCTTGTGTTTGTATCGGACGTTAACAGGTCAATCTTTTGGTGCAACGACAAACGTGATCCAACACAACTGTGGGACGAGTAGTTCTACGAAGATCAAGCTAATCAAGACACTGGTACTCAAATATAGTGAGCATCCTCTACTTTTAGGTATTGTAGTTCTTGCCATTGAACCCCTGAATGCCTTCCAACATGATGTTGGGTAATGAAGCCATCCCTCCCGCTATCCAGAGACTGAGATTAGCTTCTCAAAAGACTTCGATTTTTGTTGATAAAATATTGGCAAAAAACTGAAACCTATGATTTTGCCCAAAAATCATCAATAAAAGCTACTGCAAAATAGCACCACAATTTTGTGGAAAAATCATCAAACCCTAGATGCGATGCTGAAATCGCACATGATTTTTTAGGAAAAATTTGTCAAAAACCTTCATTTTGTGAAAAATAAAAGGTAAAAACACATGATTTTGAAAAAATCATCAAAAAACAGCAAGTACTCATGATCTGAGGAAAAACTCGTCAAAACCCTAGACCGTGATTTTTGTTTTAAAAAATCACCAAAAAACAGCAAAAGAAAATCATGAATTTTAGGAAATAAATCATGCAAACATCCTCCACAAATTTTTTGAAAAAATGTGCAAAACCACATTTTTTTTCTGGAAAGAATCGTGTAAAACCCTAGATGAAGAAAACCACAATTTTCTAGAAAAAAATTGTGCAAAATAATAGCGCAATGCTCAGAAAAATCATGATAGCGACATACCGCGACTCTTCATGCTACTCCAAATTACAATGGTTTTGCAAAAAAATGCACCGGAAATAAACAAACGCACAGGAAAAACATCACATAGGTCGCACGGGCTATGAAAGAAAGGTCACATTTGCAAAGACAAACCCCCATCATTGTGTCACCTAGAAACATTGAACGGAAAATCAAAGAAAAATGTTTGTGAGCAGAAACCAAGTTCATAGTTGAGCCAAAATGCCAAAAAAGAGGTCACACAAAACCCAAAAAACCCTTGAAAACGGCGTGATTCCTTCAAAACAGTGCCAAAATTCTTCAGAAAACCCTCGACTCGCATTCATAGAAGAATAAAACATGGGTTGTAGATAGAGGAAACCCTCTAATCATCATGAGCTTCGGCAAAAAAAAGTGAACCAGAAAAAAAAAATTGTCACACAGGTTAGCCTCATGAACATCACGTGAGAAAAATCCTTAACGCGGTAGACAGGTGCCCAAAAGAAAACTTCGACCTGCAATTCTCAAAAAACCTTGATTTTATTTTTAAAAAACAAACAAAAAAATCTTGTACGAATGTGTACGGTAAAAAACCCACGATTTTAAGGCAACAGCCTACAGCACAACGGTAAAGTTGTGAGCCTCTAATCTGGGAGGTCTTGGGTTCGAATCTACTTAATCTTAACAAATAATAATAATTAAATCTCGGCTTCAGCCCATAACCTATCAAAAAAAAAAACCCACAATTTTATTCTTAAAAAATATTTCAAAAAACTTTTGGAAATAAATTTCAGGTAATGAATTCACAAATTTTATTAAAAATTCATCAAACAACTACCTCTGCTCTAATACCATGAAATGGTAATTGATTGTTGTCATTAGCAAAGGAGGGGAATACTCCTTATATAGAAAATTACAGAGGATCTTTCCATAACAGAAATGAACAAACTAGAGACCAAAATGGAAGTTACTAAAACTGATTGACTGACTTACAGAATATAAACTTACTAACTAAACTACTTAAATGACCTAAATAAGCTAAATATTACAATATTAATTTAATACATATTATAAACACATAAGCTAGCCTTTCACATGCCTAACTTTATAAATGACTCACCTCATTGAGTTGTGCAATGTTCAATTTCAGACAAGCAACATAGAGCGCATATAAAAAAGATGCACCTTATTCATTATCCTTTCTATACAGCATTTAAATAAAATACGTTTCAATATTCCAAACGCCATTTGTAGCTTCAAGTGCACCCCATACTCAAATATAAATATGAAATGTGTAGAGAAAATTCCTCTAACTGCATACAATCATATTGTATCAAACAACATTATCTCTCAAAAGTTCTAGATCTATTTAACTTGGAATGCTACACTTTAGTATGTTTGAAAAGATTAATCATATACTTATGTCAAACATTTTATATGCCAAGAACCATGATTTGATGTATAAAACCTCTTTAAGAATTTAAGAAGAGGTTGTGTCAATGCTAAGGAGATGTAAAATCTGTACAGAGACGCTTTGGTCAGCAAAAGGTAATGTAATGTCCGCTTTTCAGTTTACTTAAGTTGGATAGTGATTGGGTCACTTTCCTGCCTTGGGCGAGATTTAAAGCCTTCTCATGCTATCATACCTTTATTTCATTCCCTAATTCCTCTCTTTCTCAACCCTTTGTTTTCTATAGGGCTCCTCTTACCTTAGAACTCTCTATATTTCCCAAACACCTACTTTGTCTTACCCATCAAGTTTTTAAGGTTCTATTGCCCTCTAGCATCAGGTATCTCCATAAACCAATCCTAGCTCCTCCCCGCATTTAGTAATGTATCAAGTATCTCCAAAGCTCAACCCCACTCCCTCCAGCATCAAATATCTTTGAAGCCTGATTTCCATTGCCTTGCCACTCTACCTATCAAGGCCTACAAACCTTTGCATCCCCTCACATCCTAACATCCTCGCATACTATTCCCTAAACCCTTCAATTGTAAATTTGAAGGACATAGTGTTAGCATACCAAATGGAAATACATCTAAGCAACATCCTGACTCCCAAATCCTTAGTCCCCATTACCATTGCATCCTTCAAGCATGTATTTCCCTAGACCCCCACTTCATGCATGCCTTTTCCCAAACCCCCATTATTCAAACGACAATTTTCACCTATCACCGTGACCAACCAAGGATACCATTGATGGCCTCAATTTGAATGCAATAAAATGGCAATAAACTTTCAAATGCTTTTTTAGCGCATGTGGACCCATGCTAGACCTTCAGCCTTTATATAAAGTAGGCAACTTCGTCAATTTCAATATTTGGCCATTTTTATCAAACCGTAACCCTAGTTTGAGTACACATGCTCAACTACTGATTTGAGGATGAAACTCATAGGTTTTGGAGATTAGTGGATGATATCACGTTGCTTTCCAAGAGTTCAAAGATGATACCCCTTCAAATTCCTAATGGTTGCTTCATATAGTGGTTGCATCTACATTTCACGTTTAGAGGACTTCAGCATTTTGAGCATTTCAGCATCCTAGGTATTTTTGAAATATATTTGTAATTGTTGTAGAGGCAAATCTTTGTAATCATTTGCAACAAAAATGTACTCGAATGAAATTTGAATAAGTATTTAGTTCCATCCAGTACTACATGTGTAAATCTGTTGTGTTGTGAGTACTTCATATTTGTACTATTTACATGGTCTATTGTCAAAATGTTTCTTGTGGTTATTTCAAGTCTAAATATTTTACCTATGGGTCATTACAATGGTATTAGAGCTTTAATCTTGCCAACTTGCAAGGTAAATTGCTCGTTCACATCCACAAATTAGTGAACCGTGAAAGGATTCTTTATATATCTAATAACAGGAAGCAATGTAGATCGTTTTCTAAATACAAATGCTTCAAATATGGAAGAGACAAGATGACTAGCACAATACGTTTGAGCTACTGGAGAAAGGGTTGCAAAAGTTGCCGTCTCAAAGTGATAGGTAGAATCTAGTTCCAGCCAAAAACATCATGCACGGGAAGAGGAGATTGACAGAATCTTTGACGACTATCAGACGAGATTTGATGCTTTCAAAGAAGCACTAACTTTTGACCAATATTGGAAATCTCACAGAAAGAGTTGTAAGAACAAAAGCAGCCAATATAACAACAAAAAATAGCAAGAGTTCAGTCTTAGAGTATCAGAATGTTCTTGTTCATACCATTTGGTTTGACTAATGCATTGGCCACTTCCAAATCTACAATGAATCAAGTAGATCAGCAAATGACCCAAGTCTCTCTGGATTGGCCACCCCCAAACACATAGAAACAATTGAAGGATCTCTATGATCTATGCATATACTACAGGTCTGTTAAGGGATTTCACAATTGGCAATCTTAACCAACATGAGGAATAAAAGAGCTTTTGTGTGGTGGATACAACACAAGAAGTTGATGATAAGCTTAGGGAGGTAAATAGCTCATGTTATTTGTTATTCACAACCATTTGTTGCTAACTATGATGTTTCAAGAGAGAGAAATGAAGCTGTTATAAAGCAAAAAGAGCACCCCAAAGCAATGTAGAATTATAAGTTGAAAGATTCATGGTCCCTGTATTTATGACGAAGATTCTTGCCATCATGCATGCTTTAGCAAAATTCAAAACAACATTCGGTTTGTGGTAGATGTATGATTGAAAAAAATCCCAACAATTTGACGTTCTTCCTTGGCCAACATGACTGGTATGATCAGCAACAAAAATGGGTAAGAGCCAAATCTGTGCCTTTAAAGTAGTAGCTGATGTCCTTTCCAGAATGTCCACACTTCGTTCTATTTCTATCATTTTTGGTGATTTGAAGAATTATATCGTGGCAGAATATGCCAATTATACATTTGCTACTAACATCTTAGAAAAATGTGAAGGATGGTAAGAATGTGATAGCAACTGGCCTCATTATGATTAATGATAGAATCCTTTAAGTGCCTAGGTCTAAGATTAAACAAAAGATTCTAAAACATTTGCATGTTGCACTTATGGTGGGACCCACTAGATCCTTTCAAAACTTGCAAACAAATAAGACAGATACTCTCATGCAAGGGTTTCAAGGATGGTGATCTCAAGCACGACCAAGGAATACACCACTTGCCATTAGATTAAATAAAAGCATGTCTTTCATATATATTCACTTTAGCCATTGGCTATCCCTAATCAAGGAGAAAATATGTCCATGGACATATTTTCTCCTACTTTCTGGAGGTGGCAGATTTAATTTTTAGAAAGGAGTTTAGGCTACATGGTTTGCCTAAAAGAAATTTCAGAGAAAAAGATAACGAATCTCTTGACTTTTCTAAAAGGAATTGTTCTACTGGACTAGTACCAAGTTCACTTCTAGTACTAATTTCTCACACAAACAGGTGGACTGGCAGAGTTGATGACTATGTGGATGTAAAGGGACTTGAAAGATTATGTCACGTCTCAGTAGTACAGCAAACGAGCTCTTGCAAATAAGAAAATCTCAATGATTTTGGTGTAAAGTTCAAGGTTTTTACACTCTGGCGAATTCAGTTTATTAGAGTTAAAATTCATGAATTCATTGTATTTTGTTTAAAGAAATTACCAGTTAGAAATTACAGTGATACTATGACTCTTGCACGATGTTTTCATATTTTTCCTATATTGGATATTATTACAAGAAGTTAGTTAGCTTGTAATTGTCAAATGATTATTTTATGTGAATATGCACGAATATATATAATGATATATGATTTAATACATTAATTATTTATTTGTCAAGGGTAAAAGAAATGGTGTTTGTTTTGAATTGTTAATCGTGGATACATGTTAGATTAACTATTGATGTTTCAGCTATTCTTATTCTTATGATATACTAACATAAACGGTTGAGTGAGCAAGTAAATTGCCAATAGATTTTGGGAATCACATAGACAGCCCTTTAGCGTAATTTTTCCCATAATTACTGATCTTAATTCATATGGAGGAATTAAGATCTTAGGTTTGAATGTTGTAAATATGTGGTTATGAGTGTGGCCTAATGTGTTTTGTGATGTTATTTAATATGGTATTTTCTTTTTGGAAGTTTATGTGTTTTTTATGTGACTTAATTAAGCTTTTTATGAGTTACAATTGATCCTAGGTGTTCGGTATAAGGGTAAGGGGTTAGTTTAACCTTAAAAACACCTTTCAATATGTTTCTTAAGACTTAAAAATTCCCTTTCCAAAAAATGGTAAAAAAGGGAGTTGATGGTTAGTGGTTGAGGTGGTAATATTAGGAAGTTTCTTCCTTTCTTTTTAGCCCTCTTTCTTTTAAAAAGAGGGCAAATTTAGCAACTTATTGTGTTCGAGATTTCTTTTGGAAATTTAAATTTTGCGAAAGCAAATTCTAGAAGAGAGAGGAGGGAGGGAGGAGAGGGTTTTAAGACTCTTCATCAACTTCTACCATTTCATTTTCAAGGTAGGGTTTAACCCTTTAATTAAATCTTTGTTTTTATATGCATATGAACGTGTTTGAAGATTTTGCACTTTGTCTGTTCTTGAAGAAAGAAATCTGTACTCTTTTGTGGCATTATGATGTATTTTGAGAGTAGAATTGGGGATAGGTTGTAAAAAAATTAAAATTTGTTTTGTGTGGAGTAGACCTCCTCTTAAGAATCAGCATACGCTTTCTTTCACTATTTGGTCTTGTCTAATAAAGAACACGTCAATAGTAGCATACGAAAATGAAGGCTTATATATAGGCACTGTAGGAAATTGGAATGTATGTCGAAATCTGTATAATTGCATAATAGGCATATGATGTAAATTGCAGTGATAGAGCTGTATTAACATCAATATACAGCCATAGATTGTTGTTTCAAAAGCATAAAACTTTAGAACAGAATGTCAGAAAAAGTACATCTGTTACTGAATTGTGCATCAGAATAATACATTATATCTATGCTGATATGATCAAATACCATCAGAACAGGTTTTTCCTATGCCTTATAAGAGTATTGCTAGCATATTTTATAGATAAAAGTGCATTTGATTTCATATTTGATGATTGAAGATGAAATGCAAATGGTTGGGTTGCATAGGCCAACCATGGGCAAAGCTTTAAAGACAACAAGGCTTCAGGGAAGAAGAAATAAATCAGCAAATTTGAGAAAAGAATAGAGCATTTAGAAAGATGGTGCAGCGCTTGAAGATAGAAATAAAAAACAATGACAAGAAATATACTAATGTCCAAATATGACAAAGAGTAGATCAAAGGGATTGAAACATACAACATGTACAATAGCAAAGGAATAGGGCAAAGGAACCCTAGACATGAAGCAACGACAAGAAAGAAAGAAAAGCAGGAAACAAAACATACATATATAGGCGGGTCTAACCTAAAAACTGTAAACCCCAAATAATAGAAATATAAAATAGTTATATGTGCATGCAAAAGCTAACCTAAAAAAATTAACCCTCAAAGTAGTATAAATATAAAAAGATGTATGGGAGGTAGACTCCCCAAAGTAATAGAAACAAATGAAAAGCACATAACTGCGAAACCAAACTACTTAGGTATTAGTATTTTGGGAATTGTTCAAGGCGACATTTTCATCAATCACTATAGAGGTACTAATGTAGAGTTTAAGAATTCTCATTCCAGAAAGTCTACATCTAAGGTGGTTTGGCTAGACAATCCCAGGAAAGAGTCAATTCTGCATAGAACCACTCCTAACATTCAACATCAAAGAATTGTTGGCAGTGGAGAAAAAATTGGTAGTGTATGTTTGCCTTTGAAATCTATATCATGGAGGAGCGATATGAGAGTTCCAACTGTTGAAAAGAGATAGAGCCACAAACATAAGAATGGGAATTCGGGTGCCAAGGATCCTTAAATGGAGTCGACCATAAGGATGATCAATGTCTTACCAATCTATTTCCATCCATAAATGAACCAATGGTATCTAAAGGGTGCTTAAAATCTCTAACAATGAATCCAATAGAACTAGGACCACTATAAAGAAAACTATGTCTGAGCCTAGTCACAAAAAAAAACTATTAAAAATGTTTGATTAAGGTAGTAGAAGAAAGTGGATAGAGAACAACCAAAATATTTGTATAAACAGTAGTGCCTCCCATGGTTTTCATGGTACAAGAAAGATTGAAAAGTACTCCCTCGACTCCACTTCGTCAAGAGCACAAATGTGGAAAATTCTCTAACTTTATAAATATGGTGGTCAAATCTCAATACAAAGTTAATAGCACTGACTAACCAAGAGGAATTGTTGAACCATGATATCAATGATGCTTTTAAGATAGGTGGACAGAACAATGGTCTCACCAACAACCAATAAGAAATGCATTCAATAAAGAAGGCTAGTTTGGGTTGAGAGAATTCAAACAAAAATTTTTAAGTTATATTGATGTACCATTAGGCTATTAGCAAATGTCCTCTATGACTAATTGATTCAAAACCTCCTTCCCTAGAAGAAGGTGACAAGGAGCATGTAAATGTCATGTACCCTTTTTGTAATGATCTATGTGATGAACCAAATTTCCTATTTTCTATTTTCTACATCTCCCTTGGTCCAATTTTATGTATGTGTTCTTCCTCTCCTTTCCCTTTGTGCCTATATAAATAAGGTCCCTAAAATCTTTGAGTTTGAAGACATGCCCAATCTTCAAAGTGTTTGTCAATCGTCAAAGTTTTGGTGTTCCTTGTCCAAGCATGCCTTCTTGTCTAAGTCTGACCTTTCCTTGGCCCCTGCAAAACTTTTGGACATCACCATCCTATCATGCCTTTCCGCTCAACTTTGCTTTTCCTTTATGCTTGTCTAACTTTCAAACTTCCTCCTCTCAACATGCTTTCCTTCTATCTCCACCCTTTCCTTGGCTCTTGTGAAGGAGTTGAACTTCCTCATCGTAACAAACCTATCACCATTCCTTTTCATTGTTCCCTCTCCTATTGGGTCTTCAAAGTTCTCTACTATGTCATCCTTTTTCGCCCAACCCCACTTCTTTCCAAGCCTTTGCTAAAGAGTCTGAGTTCCTCTCACTGGTATGCTTTATGTCTAAACCCCAATCCCCAATCCCCAATTTGTGGTATAAGTAAAGGGTTTTCCCAACAGCCCAACTTCGACACTCCTACCATTTCTCGTTGTTCATTTCACATACCTCCCTGCACAATTAAACCATCATCAATGCTAGATGAATGATGCGTCTTCCAAAAGGCTTTTCACAAGCATAAAAGTATCATTTACTAATGGGGATGTGGATCCATGTGTACACCTAACTATGCAAACAAAATAGGCAACATTGATCACCACTAATGAGGTAGTTAGAGTTTCAAACCCTCTAGACCCTATGCCATTATTGCAGAGGTCAACTGCAGTTGACATAGGACATTCCCATATGCCTCTCAAGTACAACCAACCAAACAAGCACAATTTTAGGCACATTTCAAAAGCAAATAGCATTGATATGTATGGGCTTTCTCAGCCATGTGCTACCGCTAGCAGTGAAGCCATTTTTGCAAATTTCAACATCTTTTTGGGCGTATGATTGGCCAAAAAACAAGATGAAACCATTATTAAAAAAATATTCAAAAAACTTAACTAGCATATCATTCTAAGCACTTGTACTCAAATGCCCAAGTTCAAGGATGAAAAGTTGAGGATTTGTTGGCGCTCGAAGGACAAAAACTCTAATGATCTCATGTTCCAAAGCACAATAACCCTAAGTATCTCATACTCCAAAGGACAAAAACCCTATTGATCGATGGCGTGATCTCGCCCATTGTATTGGATCTTTCATGACGATGCATCTTAGCTTAATTGCATCGATGTGATTTGGAATGAGTTATTGTAAAACCCTAACAAAGTAGTTATAACTTTGTGCTATTATTGTAACGTTGTTGCAAACTAAGTGGTGCAATTATAGTTCATTGTATGGTTGGGAAATCATTCTTATTTGCATTGTAGCTATTGTATTCTAGTCACTTATGTTGAGTATGTTGTCATTGATGGCAAAGGTTGATGATCAAGCTCGTATGAATTTCAGAGAATTGGCTTGAGCTGCTTGACGTGCTTGAGATGCTTAAATTGGTTGTGTACACTTCAGCAGCTTGTCAGTTGCTTACTTGTATGCTTGTCATCTGCTTAGTCAGATTGCCATGTCAGCATTGAATATTCCAAAGAGTCAATTTCTTTGCACTTTAAATGTGGAAGCTAAGTTTGATATGTAGCCATTGCATATTTTCCTTAGCTATAGACGACTTTAGAATTTAATAATTGGCTTGTGGTTATGGGGCGGCTACGTTTAAACTTTGTAAGGCCTCTGATCAAAGGAGTCGTAGCAAGTCATGGAATCAAATTTAATAAAAAATCTATGCAGATGTTTTAGGAAGAATCGTACTCATTGAAGACTAAGCTAGGTATTTTGAATTGAACAACGGTTTTTCAGAATATTCCCGTGTTTACTAATTAATTGGTTGAGCCATGTGAATTGGTGTCGTGCATCTGAATTAGATGGGTGTAAAATAAATATAGGCCATGTGTTTCATTTGAGATTGATATACACAGATTGGAGACGTGTTCTATTTAAAAAAAGAATTGAAGCTGCATTTTTAAAAAGGAATCGGGTGTTATCGTGTAATAAAACTGAGTGATAATCAATGGTATTGTGCATTGATGTTTGATGTTGAGATGAGTGTGGACGAGTGTGTATATGCTGAGCAGTGAATGTGATGAGCCATTTTTTTAAGATTAATATTATCTTTGAGTCGATATTTTGAAGTGTTGTGTGTGTTCAAAAATTTGTATAGACTTTTGCATCTAGGGTTGGTGCCTCAGCTGACTGGAGTTGGTGCTTCAGTGTTCGGAGTTGGTGCTTCGAAGAGGCTTGGTGCTCTCTGAGAGTTGTTGCTCTTTGTGGCTTGGTGCTCAAATTTGTAATTTGGGTTGGTGCCCATTCTTTGTTAATGAAAGTTTTATATGTCGTGGGTTTTTACTTGAAAGGGTTTTCTATTAGAAATCTGGTGTTAATGCCTTTATAGTTGCTCTCTTTATGGTTTATGTGGTTTTTGCATTTAAAAGCTTAAAAGTTTCACAATACCAATTCAACACCCCCTCTCATTATTTTATGTGTTCTCTTCAAATAGTATTGGAGTGGGGTGCCTTCAGAAATAGAGCTTAAATGCTTAAAGGTTGATCCTGATTGCACACATGGGTTCTCATGAAAGTCTGGCTACGAATAAATTGCCTTTATTTGATGCCTCCAACTATGCATCCTGGAGAATTCGAATCCGTGATTACATAATGTCTCTTGGTTTGGATGTTTGGTTAAGTGTGGAAACTGCTTACATTATTCCTTTAGCTCCTCCAACGGATCCTGCTGAGAAGAAGGCCTTTGAAAGTAATGCAAAAGCTATGAATGCAATCTTATGTGGGTTATCAGAGACGGAAATTGTGAAAGTTATGCATTGTGATACAGCTCATGAAATTTGGGACAAACTTCAAAAAACAAATGAAGGACATGACAAGGTTAAGAAGGCAAAGCTTTAGACTCAAAGAAGACATTTTGAAAGTCTCAGGATGCAGAAAGAAGAAAATTTTGCTGCTTATTTTCTACAAGTAAATGAAGTTGTTAACTCTATCAGGGGTTTAGGAGAAAAGATTGAGGAGTCCAATATAGTTCAGAATCTTTTAAGGTATATTCCAGTGTGTTTTGATGCCAAAGTTTCAGCGATTGAAGAGATGAAGGATCTTGATACATTAACTGTTGATGCACTTCATGGTATCTTAACAGCCTCTGAGATGAGAACAAATTCTGATTTTTTAGTCAAAAAGGAGGCAGCTTTCAAAGCTTCGAAGAAAGGAAAAGAAAATAAGTGTGTATCAAGTGAAAATTCTGATGAGAATTTGATTCTGAAGATGCAGATTTCATGAGGAATTTGAAGAAAGGTACTGGCAAATACAAAGGCAAGCTGTCTTTCAGGTGTCTTAACTGTGGTAAGGTAGCACATTATGCAGTTAAATGTCCTTATGCAAAAAGTGAGGACAGAAACAATGAAAAGAAGCCCAAGTTCAACAAGAAGAAGCATACGGGAAAAGAGAAGAAGGGAAAGAAATCCAGAAGGAGTCTATATTCAAAGGAAGAAAGCAATTCATCTATTGTTAGTGATGAAGAGTCTTAATGTGAATAAATTTTGTTCATGGCCTTAGAAGTACAAAATGAAGATCGAGAACTTGAAGATCTTACCGATGAAGAAAAAGAAGTGGATTTGGAAGAAGAGCTGACAAGGGCTCTAGATAAGATCAAGAGACTTATAAAGAAAAAACAGAATTTCAAGTTGCTGCTACAGGAAGGGAATGAAGTGAATACCAAGATATCTCTAGGTCTTGGAGAAGCAGAAGAACAGATGGTTGACTTGAAGGTTCAGATTGAAGAAGCCAAGAAAACAGAAGAAGTCAAAAAACGGCTTAAGCTTAAAAAAAAGATTGTCAAAGACTTGATGCTACAATTGCATCACTCAGAAAAATAGACAAATCTTCAATACAGCTGAATCATGAAAAGATTGATGATAAAAGTTTCATGTCATTGGATAAGGTTATTGGCTCACAAAAATCATCTAAAGACAAAGGTGAAATTGGTCTTGAAGAAGGTCAAAGTTCTATGTCTATAAAAGAAGAACAGCAAAAGACAAATGTTGATAGCATAAAGGATTCTTCATCAAAGGTCAGAAACAATGCTTTCAAGAAGCCTCCTATCTCAAGACAAACACGTACAAACAAGTTTAATAATTCTTTCTTTCATGGTTACTGTTTCTCTTGCAATTATTTTGGACACAAAGCAATCAACTGTAGAACATTTGCAAGAAATGATTTCAGATTTAGGAGTAAAATTTATTTTGCTCCTCCAAGAAGTTATAATGTTGTATGCTATAAATGTAATAATCTTGGTCACACTGCAAGAACTTGTAGAAGTGGTATGATAGATTTCTCTCAGCAGAACCAGAAGTTTCAGAAAGAGGACAAAGCAAAGGAGGTTGCTAAGTTTTGGAGAAAGAAAGAGAAAGAAGTGCTAGTGGAATCATTGATCATGCAAACAACCTCTGTTGCACAAAATGGAAAAGACATTGGTATGTTGGCAGTGGCTATTCTAGGCATATGACTGGAGACAAGAGCAAGTTTTGAACACTTGGCAAGGAGTAAAGGTACACTTGTTTTGAACGATGGTAAGACAAAAGTTAAAAATTTCTTATATGTAGAAGGTTTGAAACACAATCTTTTAAGTGTGAGTCATTTGTGTGATTAAGGACAAAGTTTGGTATTTAATTCAAATTGTTGAGATTAGAAAAGATGATAAACATATTGCTAATGCAAGCAGGGCTGCTAACAATTTATACATTCTTGATGATATCATAAGGGAGAATTTGGGACTGTTTTCACTTCATCATTGAATTGTAGTTTGGACTTAGGGGGAGTTTTCATTGTTACATTTTATTAGCCCCAAAATTTCAATTATGCAAGTTGGTTTCAGTTATGTAGGTTGATTTCAGTTATGTCGTTTGGTTTCAGTTATGCAGGTTGGCTTCGTCATTGATGTCAAAGGGGGAGAAATATGTCAGGTGGAGCAGCTTTGTTTCATAGTAAGTCAATTTGTTTCAGTTGACTTCAGAGCTTCTTTGTTTCAAGTTAGTTTCAAATGGGTTGCCACCAATGAAAAAGGGGCAAATTGTTGAGTATGTTGTCATTGATGCCAAAGGTTGATGATCAAGGTGGTATAAATTTGAGACAATTGGATTGAGTTGCTTGACGAGCTTGAGTTGCTTGACGTGCCTGAGCTGCTTAAGTTGTGTACTTCAGTAGGTTGTCAATTGCTTACTTGTCTACTTGTCAGCCGCTTAGTCAGATTGCCATGTCACCATTGAATATTCCAAAAAGTCGATTTCTTTGCACTTTAAATACGGCGGCTAAGTCTGATATGTATTCATTGCATAGTCTCCTTATCTATAGACGGCTTCAGAATTTAATAATTGGCATGTGGATATGGGGCAGCTAAGTTTAAACTTTGTAACACCCCCAATTAAAAAATTCGTAGCAAGTCATGGAATCGAATTTAATAAAAAGAATATGCAGCCATTTTAGGAAAAATTGTGCTCGTTGATAACTGAGCTGGGCATTTTGATTTGGAAAATGTTTTTTTTTCAGAATATTCCCGTGTTGACTGATTAATTGGTTATGCCATGTGAATCGGTGTTGTGCGTCTGAATTAGCTAGACGTAATATATATATAGGCCATGCATTTCATTTGAAATTGATGTATACATATTGGAGACGTGTTCTATTTTAAAAAAAAAACGAAAGTTGTGCTTTTAAAAAGGGATCAGGTGTTATCATGTAATAAAACTGAGTGAAGTCATATCTATCACTAAGATAATTGGGTCGTGCTATCCTTGAAGTGTATAATCAATGGTACTATGTGTTGATGTTTGATGCTGAGATGATTGTGGACGAGTGTGTATATGTTGAGCAATGAATGTGATGAGCCATTTTCTAAAGATTATATTATCTTTTAGTTGATGTTTTGAAGTGTTGTGTGCGTTCAAAAATTTAAACTAAGATTTGCATCTGCAGTATCTCACCTGGCTGGAGTTGGTGCTTCGAAGAGAGTTGGTCCTCTCTATGGGTTGGTGCTCACATTTGTAATTTGGGTTGGTGCCCAATCTTTGTTAATGAAAGTTTTATATGTCATGATTTTTTACCAGAAAGGGTTTTCCATGAGAAATCTAGTGTTAATGCCTTTATAGTTGCTCTCTTTATGTTTTATGGGGTATTTGCATTTTAAAGTTTTAAAATACTGATTCACCCCCTCACCTCTGTATTTCCTGTGTGCTCTTCAAGTTATTGCTATTGTAGCAACGTACTATAATGAATATCAAATTTGTTCATTTATGAAAGGCTTTGCACTTGATTTTACATCCTTGAGAACTTGATTTGCAATCTTGATATTTGATATTAGTGTGTAATGAGCCCAACCTGGCTCTGCCGATAATACTAATTGATTTTGCACAAGAATAATAATTTTCTAGCAAATCACCTTTATTTAATGTACGCAATTCCAATTTGATACCACTTAGCCAGCATAGATAATTAATTTAAAATGGCATATTCAATTTACTTCTGGAAATATTGTTCAAAGAGTTTATTCCACGTATTGAATTTACAACTATCACAAATTAAATACGTAATGAAGGTATTTGTAAATACCGTCTGTCCATGTGCATCAACAAAGTGCTCACGCCACCCTGCAATCTCCACGCAGAGGCTAGTCGCGGCCCCAATTCAATGATTCCTCACCCGCAGCCCAGTCTGGGGCAGTGCGGCTGGTTGGGAAGGTGCGGCCAGAAGTTAACCGCGGCCCAGTCTGAAACAATGCGGCCCTTGTGAATGAATGGCCTGCTATCAACCTACGGCTCCACCTAGAACCAATGCGGCAGCTGTGAAGATGCGGCCTGCTATTAACTGCGTGGACTTATTGGATGTCCCGTAAACAAGGATGAATAACACCTTACGCAGCAGAAGATAGATGCTCAGCAGTTAATTACTTTGTAAGCTGAAACAAAGACGACCTCTCATGCAGGTCTCAGTTCAACAATCTTTAGTTTCCAGAATTCAGAGCTTCCTCCAATTCGCATACAACAGCACGAAGGAGATGCAATTGACTATACAACAGCAATCGAATTGTGGATTAGCTTCAGAAGAATCAGTCTTCTAGAAAACTAATTTGACCCTTATACTTCAGCAAGGGCACAGATTTCAGAATAACCAGGAACAATTCTCAAGACCAATTTTTATATAAAATATTCGATGATCAACTCTAATAATGAATCCATATTTATAACCCTTCTGTAGCCATAGTTTCCAAAATGATATATCAGTTAACCACTCTCTGGGATAGCAACTTCTAAATTATTAAGATAATAAAGTATTATTATAATAATATGGCTTTATTATTAATTAAAATTAATTAATTAACAAATATGCACTCAGGTGATAAAACTTGCATTCACTGCTGGTAATGCCTGATCAACCTGGTCACCCACTGCATTGCCAAAAATAGTAACTGGCCCAGACTGACTTACTATAAATAGTAAGTCCAAACTTACTAAAAATGGCCAATCTATCCACTGAGACCCCCAAAACATATTGTCAACTCACGAGGGTCGCAATGATGAGCTGACCACAATCAGGCTCCCAGAACCGCTAATTTGGGGACATCACAGTCCTCCCTCCCTGAAATTGCTTGTCCTCAAGCAACCGAGTATCTCACTAAAACCTCCACCAAGATCCCATAAGAAACACATGATATCCCTGTTATCTCGGAACCAACTGTAAACCCATGACATCAGCAGCACCAGTAACATAACCTGTATCATAACCCCAAGTGCCTGCGCTGATGAAGTGGAGATCTGGACATTACTAGGCGATGACTCAACAAGAGAACTCATCATACCAAACTTCACTAACTCTCCCCAGTCATCCTAAAACCAATCCATCTTAGGCACAGACCATCTTTGCACCTGATGTAAATCCCGAACATGTGAGTCAAAAATGAGGTTGTAAACACTCAACACAGTATAGACTTAATCCCCAGTAGGATCATCATTGCCCTCATCCTCATGCTGTTGTGATGACTCCTCAATCTCATCTGTGTAAACCCACATGCCGCAGTTCACTGCCCCCTTTGGCCTCAGAGCACAAGTATGACCTTTAGAGAAAGGCCCCTTGCACCAAAAGCAAAGGTGTCTCCTCCTCAGGTCCTCTCTGGAAGCATCATCAAATCTTCCTGTTGACTTGCCCTTGTCCTCAACAACTGGCGGGGACTCCTCATCAACAGGTGGAGAACCAGATGACTTTGGGACACCCTTGCTCCGAGATGATGCCTTAAGAACCTGGGCCTTCTTCGCCTCCTCCTGTAAATTGGGTGGGTCCAAAGACTTAACCCATCCACGGAGTGGCTCTGCTAACCCCTCCAAAAATAACATCACTCTCCTCCGCTCTGATATATCATACACCATGACGGATATGCGCTGAAACTCGCTGATGAATCCCTCTAGACTAGCTGTCTATCGTAACTGAGCCAATTCTATGAAATAAACCTCTGGGTCTTTTCTGTCGAAGCGCTCGATCAGCCTGTCTACAAATTTCTGATAGTCAGTAATCTGGTCATGATGTAGCAATCTCAATCCCTGGTACCACCAGTCATGTGCAATCCCATCTAGATGCAAAACTGCAAATCTAATGGCATCCTCCTTAGTCATCGGACGCAAGGCGAGGTAGGTATCGAGCTTGTGGACCCAACCTCTAGCAGTGACCCTATCGTTGCCATCAAAATGTGCTAGCATCATCTTGCTAGGCACCTGTCTCAAATCATTATGTTCCATCCTTTGCCTATCCTGTGCTGGCCTTCCCCTCGCATGCTCCCGTTTCTAGGTCAGATATCTGTCAAAGTTCAGATTTTGTTTCAAGGCTGGAGGGAGGGCATCCCATTCAGCATAGTGTGTGACTATATCATCAAAAAAAGGGATATTTTCAGCATCAGCACTGGCTGCATCAGTCTCTGGTCTCATAAATCTGGGCCCCTGGGGTCTATACTGATCTCACCTGTCACCTGCCCTATCTGCTCTGTCATCTCTCCGGGCTCTATGCTCATAATCCCTGTGCCTGTCGTCAATCCGCGATCTATGTGATGTGACAAAAGCATCACGTGACCTCTCCCTACTCTGATCCCTCGGGATTACAATCCGTCTCAATGTGTCAGAAAGGTCATGTAATACATCAGCTACATGATGCTGGTCTGCTGCTAGGTTCCTGAAGGTTTCCCTAGCCTCCTTGTCTATATATGCTTCAGCAACAGCTGCGGGTCTTGCAGAACCTGCTGAACCGCATGGATTATTATCATCAACACCAAGCACTGTGCCAAACTGAATATCTGCATCTTCATTTGGTGGGGGTGACTGTCCTCTCCGGTAGTAATACCTACCGGGAATAAATATCCTATCGTTTGCCATGATTCAATTCCCAAATAATAATAATAAAAATGAACTCCAATTTCCTTGCAGACTGGCAGGAAACTGCTCTGATACCACTGTAATGAGCCCAACCTGGCTCTACCGATAATACTAATTGATTTTGCACAAGAATAATAATTTTCTAGCAAATCACCTTTATTTAATATACGCAATTCCAATTTGATACCATTCAGCCAGCATATATAATTAATTTAAAATGGCGTATTCAATTTACTTCTGGAAATATTGTTCAAAGAGTTTATTCCACGTATTGAATTTACAACTATCACAAATTAAATACGTAATGAAGGTATTTGTAAATATCGTATGTACATGTGCATCAGCAAAGTGCACACACCACCCTGCAGTCTCCATGCAAAGGTTGGTCGCGGCCCCAATTCAATGATTCCTCACCCGCGGCTGAGGCTCTATGTCGCGCAGCCCAGTCTGGAGCAGTGCGACTGGTTGGGAAGGTGCGGCCAGAAGTTAACCGCGGCCCAGTCTGAAACAATGCGGCCCTTGTGAATGCGTGGCCTGCTATCAACCCGCGGCTCCACCTAGAACCAATGTGGCAGCTGTGAAGATGCAGGCTGCTGTTAACCGCGTGGACTTATTGGATGTCCCGTAAACAAGGATGAAGAACACCTTACGCAGCAGAAGATAGATGCCCAGCGGTTAATTACTTTGCAAGCTGAAACAAAGATGACCTCTTATGCAGGTCTCACTTTAACAATCTTCAGTTTCCAGAATTCAGAGCTTCCTCTAATTCGCACGAAGGAGATGCAATGGATTATACAACAGCAATCGAATTGCGGATTAGCTTCAGAAGAATCAGTCTTCTAGAAAACTAATTTGACCCTTATACTTCAACAAGGGCACAAATTTTAGAATAACCAGGAACAATTCTCTAGACCAATTTTTATATAAAATATTCGATGATCAGCTCTAAGAATGAATCCATATTTATAACCCTTTGGTAGCCATAGTTTCCAAAATGATATATCAGTTAACCACTCTCTGGGATAGCAACTTCTAAATTATTAAGATAATAAAGTATTATTATAATAATATGGCTTTATTATTAATTAATAACATATAGTTATTAATTAACATTAATTAATTAAAAAATATGCACTCAAGTGATAAAACCTGCATTCACTGCTGGTAATGCCTGATCAACCTGGTCACCCACTGCATTGCCAAAAATAGTAATTGGCCCAGACTGACTTACTATAAATAGTAAGTCCAAACTTACTAAAAATGGCCAATCTGTCCACTAAGACCCCCAAAACATACTGTCAACTCACGAGGGTCGCGATGATGAGTTGACCACAATCAGGCTCCCAGAACTGCTAATTCGGGGACATCACATAGTGTGCATGTGAAAAATGATTCAAGATCTTTCTAAATCTTGTTGAACCCAAAATCTTAAGTTATCAATTCAAAACCCTGAGTCTAAGTAACAATGGGTGCAATTTATTATTTACAATTTGATTAGATCTGGGTGAGTGTTAAACCTATTGTTTATCTTATTTGTGAGCCTAATATATAATATTAGGGTTTCCATGTTATTATGCAAATGTAGAGATAAATTTCTAGGTTAAACTCAAGTAAATCATTTAAATCAAAAAATGTATCAATGTTAAATAAGAAAAGTCATAGGAAACTTGGGGTTTACAAGTTTAAGCCAAGTACATTAAATATGTTAAACATTTGCTCTAAAATAATCAGTAGGGACATTATAGTGGTATCAAAGCATCACTTAAAATATATAGTTACGGAGGATTTATAGAATATTAGCATTAGTATCTATTAGGGATATTATAGTGGTATCAAAGCAGATTGTCCTACCATCTGGCAAATCATTAGATTCCTAAAATCTCAAATTTATGGTGGAATGAGCTCTTCAAGAGCTGATGGTAACAAGAACAAAGGTAATGATAATAAGAAGCACTGAATAGTAGTTGGATTGGTCGATATACCTCTAGATCCACTTACCTTCATTGAGAAGATGAAGAGATTGTTGCTAGTTCCAATATATATATCACTCTTACAATAGAGCCTCAGGAAATAACTGTTTTTCTACATTTTATGATATTAATGAAGTCATCAATACAACAAACCATGCCAAATACCAACATTTACCAAAAAAATTAAAAGTGGCTTTGTCATTTGTGAAGTATGTATAATTTACTTTTCCAAATCACCCTAAGTGAAACAAAGGGTAGATAAGTATAGAAAAAAGAGTAAAAAAGGAAGCAAAGTCCAATTCTAGTTAAAGCAAATGGAAAAGAGAAAATGTCCTTGTCGAGTGAAGACCATTCAGACCCAAAGCCACAACCAACACCAGCATATAAATAATTTTCAACAACACCATACAGGAGTAGCTCAAAGGAAGGCTCACACAAGAAGGGGTATCATGCACTCCCTTGGAGGCATCAAAAAAAGAAGAGAGGATGGAAATAGAGATTCAACAAGTCACAAAGGAGCAAAAGGAATCCACATTGGATGGTGTAAAGATTCCTTGATTAATATTTTAGTGTTCTCCAATGAGCTCTCACTTCAAGAAAGTGTGTTGTAATAAAGTTTAGGAAAAATCAGCATTGCAAAAAATTAGATTCATCACTTGTCATGCCCCCTGTTTGAAACCCTAATTATGATGTCCCCATCCTTTTCACATCAATTTTGTGAAGTCTATAAGAGAAAAAATTGCAATAGTGCAAAAAATTAGATTCATCACTTGTCATGCCACCTGTTTGAAACCCTAATTGTGATGTCCCCATCCTTTTCACATCAATTTTGTGAAGTCTCTGAGAGACAAAATTGCAATAGTGTAACAAAAGATCATATATGAAGAAAGTCAGATAGGTTATCAAGGATAACTAGAAACCAATATCTAACAATTAAAATATATCAAGTATGAAATAAACCAAGCACAAAATAGAGTTACGTGGAGTTCATAATCAAGTTTAATGGAGTAATATTCCAACATAAACGATATATATATAAACGCAGCCAAACATATTGTCAATAAGACTTATAAGTTATAACTGATAAATGAAGAATCCGAAATAAGTAGCATGTACAAACCAAAGATTATCAATAAATAATATATGCCAAAAATCCATTGCTATGAAGTAATAGATAGACAGCAAAAGATTATGCAGCAATCGTACTAAACTGATATGTATATGAAGGAAAAGGGTTGACAGTATGTTAATGACTACCTCCCAAATCAAGGAGCAATACCAATCATGGATATAAGGAGGAAGTGACCTAAGTGTGGGAGGATAAGATCCGATCATAGATACGATCCCGTGAGAAAGATTAATGATGCTCGTCATTACTCCTTGAGAAGGAAGTTCAGATTCCTTGGATTGTGAGAAAACACCCTGAGCCCATCTAGAGACCTGAGACGTAAAACAACATTGATCTAACATTAGTTTCTGGTCATTGAGAACGGATATCGATTTGAGGAAAGAGATTACTCGCTATAGCCCCTTAAAAGGATAGGTTGGTTTATAGGGAGAGAATCTCTGAAGCCTTGAAGGAAAAGTCCCAAGATGAGTATGAATGTGTGCTATAGAAACCTTGAGGGAACCTGTTTGTAGATGGTCTCCAAGCACCCTGTGACAAGTATTCCCTAACCTCCTTAGGGTTGATGTTCAGGAGAGAAGTAAGGAATCAGAGCTTAAGTATGTTAGATGTCAAATGTATTATGAATCAATCATTGTTTCATAATTTAATCTGATTAAAATGCATAGTGATGTGTGTTAATCATTGGGAATTGGCAGCCTCCTATTAGGGAACATTACAAAGACTAAGTAAATTGCCATTTCCAAGCACAATCAAAACCCTAGTCGGGAATTTTAGGGTAAATCAAGTAAAGTCCCAATAGGAGACATTACATCACTATTGACAAGGAATACATAAACCCCTTATATGAGAATTAAACTTCTATCCAAGAAGTAGAAATGGTAACTGACACTACGCTTGGAAAAGGGCATATAAGTCCATTATATGAGCCAAAAATTATAATAGTTGAACATCACAAGGAAGAATTCAAAGTTGCAAGGATGTGAAAATTTTATCACCTATAGAATTCACTAGTGGAAAAGTTGCTACTATTTTGCACACACCCATCAATCCTCAAATAACTGAATCTATGTCATTCAAGGGAAACTTGTAGAACCTGAATGTAAATGAGAAAAATAATGTATCTGATTCATCAAAAGCTTCAACAAATGATCACCTAGTTGAAAAGCATGCATGGGAGGAGAGTGCCTCAATGAACACTAATGTTAGGTTTCAGCTTGCTGACATTTTCAGAACAACTAGTAATAAGCAACCTACTTATCTCCATGATTACAACTTAAATGATACAGGTCACATAGGATTTTTCTCACACCTTTATCAATTCAAAAGAACATGTGATCCAAGTAACGATTTGAAACACCTGAAATTGAAGTTTGAGGTCGGGCTTGCATTGAATTGTTCTCAGATGCCTCATTCTATGGGCTCACTTATAATTCATGGTGCTGACCAAGGAGACTACAAAGCATTTCTCAAAGCTATGAAGGATAGTAAATTGAAGGAGTTAACTACTAGCCAAGACCTTAATACTTGGAAAGCAATAGTGTAGAATCCCATGGGAAAGAGTCAGAGCAGATTGTAGAAACCAACCTGATTTTGCACTTCACTATATGATCTTTCTTCCAATAAAGCATTGAATGAGTATTTTAGCAGTTTTGAGAAGCATATTAAGGGAATTGGCTCTAGTTTTCTATTCAAGATGGATTATGATGGTAAAGGTCTTGCAAGAATGGCCAAGGAAATAGAAATCCCATAGAGGTTAAAGAAAGACCCCACTATGAAATACTAGGGTACTTTAGTGGTAAACAAGAAGTTGAGAATGCTCCAAAATAGCTAAACAATGGTAACCTAGCAAAAACAAGAAGCCCGACCTGCTGTCTCAACAAAATCATCCCAATCAAGGTAATTGCACTATTCTTTCTATGAAATCTAATGAAAATTTGAACTTTCCAAAGAACAGACAGGTTTCAAATAAAGAAGATAGCATTCCACCACTTCAACAAGTCAAGGTAAAGTTGCAAAAGGAAAGTAGCTTTGTGTAAGACTATGTAGCAAATCGCCACTCTGTGGCTACAACAGTGAATGCACGGTAAATCGAATGAGAGAACGACCATTCAATAAGGACCAAAGAATCAATGAAGAGAGCAAAGAATCTCCAAAGAGAGAAAAACAGATCAAGTGTAAGGGTAGAATATTACTTAACCATCCACCTTGCCCAAGTAAGCATGAAGGAATCCCTAGAAGGTATGAGAAAGGAAAGCAATCTGTTATTTGTTTTTATTTTAGAAAGACGTCCTCATTTTGGGGAATGGGTAACCATTGTCTGGTCATGTGTTGGAAGAAGTAATCCAGCACCAAGCATCCCAAATACCTCAAGAAGAAAGCAACTAGCTTGTGCCACTTTGAAAGCCAAAGAAAAAAGCAAGGTATGAAGACTAGAGAGAAAATCAATTTTGAATACCACTCTTTAATTCTACAGAAGAGCACGGCAGAGGAAGAAGATGCCCAAAATCATGGGTAAGAATTATTGCATTCATTGCAAAATGAGTAGACATTGGCTTGAAAAATGTCAGAATCTTCATCCTCAACTCCACCCAAAGAATTGCAAGAGAAAATCCAAGAAATGAAGAGGCACCTGCAACTTTGCAAGCCAATAAGGAGCAAGGGAGGGAGTTTCCAAAGAAAAATCCACCTAAAAGGGAGTAGCACTAATGGGGCATCATTACAACTGTTATAAAACCCTAATGGTAAGAAATTATTCATGGATTGTTGGGTACAATGCTTGCAAAGTAAGATGTCGATTTGCATTAGCAAACATGAACCTCCAAAATTGATTTATAATTCAATTCATTGATCTAAACAAGTAAGGAACTAAATCCACTTGTATGGAAAATGGAAATGAACTCCACTCATTGACAGTGATTATGGAGGAGCAATGAAGGTATCAAGAGGTTGTATCATTTGCAGTTATTTACATTCTTGTGATTACTACGCAAGTCTTGCATGACTTTCTTACCATTGTTGCACATGACAAGAAAGGTAAAGAAGAGGCACTCCAAGTTGACAAAGTAATCCAAGCAAACTAGACAAGTAGTCATGAAGAAGGAACAAGTAGACAAGTATGTTGACTGAGACCACAAAAATCCTTAAGAGGGAGAAAACACTCATTCACGGCAAGTTTGGTTAAGAACAAATCTGTAGAAAGCCAGACGAGTCCAAACTCACTCTACAAGAACAATATCATGCAGAAATTGAAGGTCCAAGGGAACAAAGGTCTGTTTTCAATATTATAAAGGTATTGGTAAGCTATTTTTGTAGTTATTAACGCTAAATAAAATAGATTTCAAATTGCATTGTCGTAGCATGTGTGGGTATGAAATGATTGTAGAATATATTTTTTGGTCCGATTCAGTGTCAGGCTCGCATTTCATGCATTTCGGTGCCACAAGATGTAAACGATGGTTTTCTGATGCAACCCAATTGACCATTAACATTTAGAAAACAAAAGGAACAGATACAAGAAAACCCAAGAAATGAGATTAATGTCTTTTCATTATTCTGCTCTCCAACCTCCTTACAATTGAAAACAAGAAACCTTATATCTCCTCTAGAATTCCCTCAAAAAATCTACCTTAATACAAACTTACTATTTGCTAATTATCAACTTTTAAAACTAACTACATGCAACTTGAGAACATCTCAAGAAATTATTAAAACCTCAAAATTTTCTAATCACTTACATGCAACTTGAGAACATGTCAAGAAACTACTAAAACCTCAAAATTTTCTAATCACCTACATGCAACTTGAGAACAACTAAAGAAATTGCTAAAATCTCAAGATATCACTAAAATCTCGAAAAGTCACTAAAAGTTCCTGCATCATTCTCCTTTGGTTGAAAAGAATGCAACACCTACAAGTTTTTGTCTTCGAACTCATGCCACTTGTCTGGATCTAGCTTCTGCAATTCCCATTCTATAATCCATATGTTATCAACTGGTGCTCATCCTTCCCATTGTACTAGATAACTTTTGTATTGACCTTGCAAAGTGTAAACTGTCTTCTTGTCCAAAATCTGTGCAATCATTTCCTTTGTTCTACTTGAAACCCATTTTTTCCAATCCACATATTTCTCACACTTCATATCTTCTACCACTAAATTTCCTTCCGCCTCTTCTCCTATCTGCATTTTATCTTGAAGAAAATTAGAAAAAAATCTTTAACTCTTTCTCCTTGGTTGTTGCAGCATCCTCATCCTTATTCTCATTTGTACTTTTATTTTCTCAAATTTCAGATCTTCCAAAGGGTATTCAACTACTTTTGGTGGTACTTGTATTTCTTCGCTTCTTTCTCTCTACATCACCAGTGCAGAACAAAAACTTATTGCTTTCATCTCTTTGATAGGTTCCCTTGTAGACAACATATTTTCATCTTCTCCTTCAACCTTCAGAGGTAATAAAATCACTATAGAACTAGCCTTCCAAAAAGGGTATGTATTCTTCTAGTTCTCTCCATCATGCATTACCTTCTTGTCATAGTGTCGTGGACTTCCCAACAAAACATGGCACGCATCCATGGGAATGACATCACACCATACTTCATCATTATAAACATTTCCTATGGAGAATTTGATTAAGCATCTCTTATCAATAGTGACTTCATTTCCCTTTTTTCAACCATGCAATGTGGTAAGGGTGGGGATGTTTTTCACTAGGCAATTTCAATTTATCTACCATTTCTCTAGAAACCATATTTTCACAACTACCACCATCAATTATAACGTGATATACCTTTCCTTCTGAGGTGCAACTAGTTCAAAAGATATTTGTTCGAAGCTAAGAATCATCACATCCCTTCATCTGCACTTGCTCTTCTTTTGGAATCACTATTATCCTTCTCATCATGAGGCTCTCTCCCAAATGTGGTGGAACCTAATCTTCCCTTTCTTCCTCATCCTCCACTTGAACCAACTTCATTCTAGGTTGTTCTCCTTGTCTCCATTATAGCATGTGATAATTTGGACATTCAAATGCTCTATGATCCTCTTCACCACAACTAAAGAAAATGAAAGTTCTTCATGGGTTTTCCCATCCTCTATCACCACCATATCCTCTGCCTCTCTAAAACCCTCTTCCTCTTTGTTGATTTTGAAATTCTTGTTGAGTATCATCTAATTTATTTACAGGCAACTTGAGAACATCTTAAGAAATTACAAAACCTCAAGATATCACTAAAATCTTGAAAAGTAACTAAAAGTTCCTGCATCATTTTCATTATGTATGTAGCTTGGTTATATAAATTGAATGATTTTGGTATCTATTCAAGAAGTTGTAGTAGATATGGCAAGCATGCCTTTTAGTTGTTATAAGCACAGTGGTGGGCATCTACGAATATGTTGACACACGTAAAAGATCTTCAATGGTGGAAGAGAAGTGGCATGACATTTGATCATGATAGCAAGGCAATAATTATCAATGTAGCCCGGTAGCCCGGGGACGCGCCCCCCCCATAAATCTCGAGCATTCCCAGAACGAAGACGCACCTAGGACATGGGGACGACATTCCGACGTCCCTAGTGGTGCCACCAAATTTTGCTCCCGCCGCCGGGAATGCGGGGACGTCCCGACGTTCCCGGGACACTGAGGGGGACGCTTGAGCGTCCCTCGAGCGTCCTAGGGACGCCTAGGCGTCCCCCACAGTGGCAACTTATCACCGCCAAGTCAAAAAAGTTCTAAGTATAAACTCGTTGTTTGGGGGGGCAAAAAAATTTATATAAAATATAACATTTGTTCATTCAAGTATAAGTGACGTTATTTTCCTTTCTTATACTTTAAGTTATATTTTATATAAATATTGTCAGGATGTTTGAGAGTGGTTTCAGATTCATAGGAGTTATAAAGGAGATTTTAAATTTTGGGAGATTCTAAAAAATTCCAGACTAAACCAAATTTCAAGAATCGGCACACGTCCATTAGTGTTGTCTTCCATAGCTTTTCTCGACTTTCCAAGATAAATTTGATATTGTAACAAGGATTTTCCAAGGATTCTAATTCATTTCAACCCAAATCTCGACTCCAACTCCACATCCTTGACTAGCTTGGCCCAACTCTCACTCCTATCCCTGATTGACTTGACTACCTTGGGAGCCAAAGTTGCTCAAACTCATCTCTAATACTCGGAGACTTGAAAATTACCAGTGAACTAATACTACCTAGAACAACTACCCCACTGAACTAAGAAATTTGCTACTCTTAGGGGCATTGAGTATTGAGTATTCTAATTTCTAATTAGTAGTTCGATATTGAAAACTTCAATGTTCAAGTATTTACTATTTAGTATTTGGCATTTGCAATTTTGCTATTTTACTTCTTAATAGTATTATACACCTTTTCATAACTAGCATTTTAAGTACCATATGTATAGTATATAGTATATACACCCCCTCCCCCCGCCGCCCCCTGCCGTCGACCCCTAATTGAGGCCCCTTTGTCCCCCGTCCTGGAAACCTGTCCCCCCGGCGTCCCCCATCCCTGACGGCGGTGTAACTATGATAATTATACTCGTCATGAGTAACAATTCCCATTAATCCTGAGGATTTTATGGTTTTAGAGTTACACATAAATGCCAACTTTATTGAAAACATTTCCATGTATATTTGCATTAGTAGTCAATGCAAAGTTTGAGTGATAAGACCTAAGATAGGGACGACTATAGTGATGAAGGTTGTGGTTTCAGTCATTCACCCAACCGAAGATGTCATGGTTACTTCTTTTTAGCATATGAAGACCGAGGAAGATGAACCAGACTTCTCCAAGGAATGAGCACAATTTAGACTACAACAACAGACGCTAAGGGAATCAGCCATGAAAACCTCTACCAACTGCGTGGGTTGCAGCAAGAGAACCAAAAAGTGCAGTGGATATTCAGGGCAAAGGCCAAGATACTGAAGAGAGCAAGAAGGTCGTCTGGCAAACGTTTGAATGAGTCGTGGACTCTAAAACCAATCTGAATTTGTAGCACAATATAACTCCCTGAGAGAATACTCATTACATAAAAAATGATGAAGAATTATGGGTCTACCATTTGACAAGGTCGGTGAAGTGAAGTGAGATCATAATAGAAAGAAGAAAAAGCACAACTCTCATAATATTTTGATATTGCTATGCAATTTGCATTGCGGACCAGTAATTCAAATTAGAGATAACAAGAGCTAGAAATTAATACATACGTGGAGGACATATCAAGAATGGGAAGAGCAACACAAATCCGTGTTAGTTTAGGAGCCCTTTTTCTGTTTAAAATCCTGGCAGGAGCAATGCCCACCTGCAAGATACTCAGTTTCGAAGACGAATGAACAGGAACTGCTGGAAACTTGCAACAACCTAACGATATCGTTGAAGAAGCCAGCTTTGCCATTATAAAAGTATTAATATATCTCTCTTCCCACCTTCACTTCAGCTGCAGATTTCGTGGTTTCCTACACAGCGTTGGGTATTTAACATTCGCCTGATATAATGAATGTAGTTCCCCAGATTTTCCCTTCAAAACCTGAGCAGCTACCTCGAGATATTCGTTTCCTCGGTCATCTGCAAACATATAGTTCCATTATCTTCAATGTGCTGAAATTGATTGATTCCTTCACATGATTTTCGTGATAAACTTTTGATTAGAAATATTTTTTTAAGTGTTCTATATAATTATATTTATATATCAAATTTTAAAATATTTTTAACATTCATAAATTAAAAACAAATCATCACATTGTTGTGCTCGCGAGCCTTTTGTTTCTATTGGGCTATCATGCTCACAGTTTGAACTTCCATAAAAAAAAAAACATCAGATACTATTAAAAAAGAAATGAAGTTTGACAGGGAAGAAAATGAAGGTCGAGGGAGTGAGGAGAATGAAGAAAAAAGTAAAGATGAAGAATATGAAAAAGAGGGGGCATGGAGTTGGAAGGAAGCTATGAGACTGCCAACAGTTCTACCCATGTGTTTGAAAGTATTAAAATTGTGCCCATTGACCTCACCAATGACATGATGCTAGAAGAAGAGGATGTGAGCAAACCAAGGAGTGACGGGACTTGCAATGACACATAGAAAGGGACCTGTGTCAAGTGCAACATAATGGCAGACGAGCTAGAAAAGACCAAAGGCAAGGTGGTCGAGCTTGAAAGGAAAATTGCAAACATCTCCAAGTTCAGCTTGTGAGTTATGCATAGCTCTGCCACCTCCATGTACCTCTTACAGAAGAAGATCCTAGGTGCAGATGAGAGCGACGATGGCAACTACAAGGAACTCTTCAAGTTCCTGACAAAGAATTGGTCTAATGTGCTGCAACAATCGGGTTGCAAAGTCAAAGGAACTTGATAGGGGCAGGGTCCCTTCTGTTTTTTATCTTTTTATTGTTAATGGTCATAGTTGGTGTTGGGTCTCAAAACTGCCTATCCCCAAAAGAAGCCAGAAAGGAGAGGGGAGTCTTGGCCAATGAACAAGGTTTAATTGGAAACCCCCTACTCTTTAGGTTCTGCCCTACCAAGGCATGTGTACCTTCTAATTCTATGAACTTAAATGTAAAAAGGCTAATTCAACTCATCCCATGAATGATTCAAAATATACATTGTAACCCAACTTACTTATCAACCCTAAAACCTACTTCATCAAAATAAAGAATTGAATCAATAAGGGACCAATCCCTTATCCATTGGGCTATGGATTCATCTTTTATCAGGCTATCATGTACCTTCTACGAGACAGTCTAAAACCACTATGTAGACCATCAACCATCCAATTCTATTAATGTAGTCACATCAAAACCTGAGACATACGGCCAATTCAATTGATTTTAATCTCATATATAGAAGCCAATTGAATAGTAAGAATAAGACTATATCTTCATTATTCTATACCGATGCTCAGACACATATGTGAGAATTGAAAGACACACAATTTTTAAAGATGGTAATTAAATCCTCAATTTAATTACCGCAAAGAGCTAAACCTAAAAAAAGCAAGAATACACAACATCAAAACTCAAAAGAACGAAGGTCTGAATGTGTGTGTGTGTGTGTGTGAATATTACAATACCATTCCCCCCTTTTTTGCTTACCCCTATTACTATTTATATCCTCCTCCAAAAATGGTTGTGGTTTCCTTGAAGAGGAAGCGACAAGCTTCAAACCGTTTTACATGTCATTTTCAATAATTACATCAAAAATAATAAAATTTCACAACCCTACAATTCCATGTAAAGCAACGCTTAATCTTCAGAACATCCACCAATCATCTAGATGCATGTTGCTAAAGATATCCTCAAGTTGGTCCTCGTACTCATTCGTTCCATCCCAAAATCTGCAAAAAGAGCTTGAAGCTCTGCTTTATCTCGTTCCTTCTCAAGCTCAACCATATCGCTCTGGTATATAGCATAGCTAATAGAAAAATTCCAAGCGGCTGCCATGAGACCACTCGAAATATCAGTTTGTTCATGTTCCTCCTCCCCATTCAAATCAGGTTGCACTACAGGATAAGGATCCTCATTTGATGACCCTTCAATCATTGGTAACCCCATCGTGTTTAGAAAGCTTTCTATGACAAATAACTAATTTGGAAGTCATTATAAAGAATTGTATCACCAACCTTATGTTAGCATTAATGTGAAGGAATGTTTTGCATGGGACAACTCCTCAAAAATGAAAGCCTTGCAGTTACAACTCATCAGTTCATGGCATGTCACACACTTGTCATTTGTGTTCCATCACTTCGACGACATAACACATTTAATGTCATTCTTTTTATTATGGATTCCAGGCCTTTGTAATATCCAAGTGGTGATTTGTCATCTTATCAATTTAAATTTACACCTTTAAGTTTCCAATTGTTGCACTCCATTTGTCAAGGTAATCATGTCTTCATAGTATCATTGTACCTAACATTTCCGCAGTGTGAAACCTTCAACATCGCCATCTCGCAGTCTTTAAAAAATACGATTTTCAATTCTTCCTTGTCTTGTTCATACTCCAATTCAAACATGTTGCTCTGGTAGCTGGCGTAGCTAGTTGGAAAGTCTCAGGCAACGGATATAAGACTGTTCGAAATATCTTGTTGGACTTTCTCACCAAAGTCCAGGTCAAGCTGAAGAATTGGACATAGATCTTCATTTGAAGAACCCTCGATCATAGGAAGGCCCATTATGCTACAAATATTTAGAGCAAAAACTTATCTGTGAATGTGCTATTGATTATGTTTTATCCCTCTAGAATCTTGCGCCAAATCTCCGATCAAAACTTCACACTGATTCACTAATATCTTTTAAATGCAAAATAATACCTTATAAGGTTCAGGTGGTGGTACTATTGTCATATCACATTAATGACAAAGCTAAGGTAGATCGTTATTTCGTACCACCCCATCATCTTGTGATAAGTCCATCGGAATACTCAAAGCTTCTCATGCAAGAAATGAATTGTCGCAATGTCGCACCTTCCAAAAAATACCTCCTGCAAAATGGCACCATAATAGCAATGTTGTCACTATTTTGCAAGTCATGATTTCTATGCTATGTGAAACAGTGCTCAGCAACACTTTTTGATTTTGATCACTGGTCTTTAAAAGAATTCAACTATCTCAAAAATAGCCCCAGCGGTTGGCATTATGTTAAGACTTTTAAAGTTGTTTTTGTTTATAGTTCTAAAAATTTAAGTAGATTAATTATGGTTATTAATGGGGATGGCCCTAAGTGGCATTTTCATAAGACTTATGGTGGTATAGATAGCTCAATGGATTTGAGTTCCAGAGGTTATAGTTCCTTTTTTGATGATGTTGTTGATAGTTATGTTTTGAGGTTTTTTATATTCATAGTTTGTTATTAATGTGTTGTTAATGTTCTACTTGTTGATAGTTATGTTTTGAGGTTTTTTATATTCATAATTTGTTATTAATGTGTTGTTAATGTTTTACTATTATCTATCTTATTTATTGTACACCCTTTTGGTTGTTTTATTTTGGGAAAACACCCTAGTTAGTTGCTTTTAATATAAAAAATAAACAAAAAAATAAGATTAGAAAAAGAAATGTAAATTATGAGCTTCACTAAAAGTGTATTCTATCAAACAATGAAGAGGATTAGCTTCAATAGTTAATCATCAAGATTTTCATGACAAACCCCTGTTAGAATAACTAAGAGGGGGGTGAATCAATGGCCTCAAAAATAATTCCAATACTCAACCAAAACTTATATCACAAATATAATACCTTCACTTATCTTTCAGTCCTACAAGACAAACCCCTGTTAGAATAACTAAGAGGGGGGTGAATCAATGGCCTCAAAAATAATTCCAATACTCAACCAAAACTTATATCACAAATATAATACCTTCACTTATCTTTCAGTCCTACAAGATGTATTCCTTTAAGTAATCTTATCAAATATATACTGCTCGGGGAATATATTGTTTACCTTTTCCTAACCTTTACCGAGTAGCAGTAAATAAACTTAGTGTTTATCGACCAATCATGTTTTAGTAATGTGTAAAGCAAAACATCATAGCAATGAACCATATACACATTTGACACATGGATTTTTAATGTGGAAACCTTGTTAAGGGAAAAACCACTTGGGATCAGTAACCCAAAATTTTCACTCTTCTGAAGTGAGCTCGGTGAAGAGCCAACCATGTTAAAGGTTAAAAACACATTGTTAAGTGCGACCTTGTTAGAGGATTTAAAACTAACAATTTATCATTTGACCTAGCATTCACTATGTTGTCAACATGAAAACCTTTTGATACTCTTGAGTATCTCAATACAATAGGGATGGTTAAATCCCACTCGGTTAAGAGATTTTCTGAATCAATGGCTAACCTGAAGCAATAAATGATTTGTTCAACAATACAACTTAAACTTGTAGATTTTCAGATCTATTTTTATTCCATAATGCCTATCTAATCAATGTTCTTTTCAATTCCTTTGCTCCCCTTCTTTCTTCTTTCTGCTCAGTGAATGTTGTGTCCTCTGTTGCTCGGTGTCTGCAGAATTCTTGGATCTGTTCTTCAGCCTGTATGATCAGATATGCATGAAGACTTCTATCTTCACCAGAAGCATATTCAACATTCCACTGTTTCATAATGAATTAATTGTCTCTTTATATAGACATGATTTCACCATTTACATTCCTTGTCTTTCTTGTTCTTGACGTAGATTGCTTCTTGATCCGCAAATCTCACCATGCATTGTTTTAATCTTTAAAGCTTTTCTTTATTTTTATTCTATAGATTTCTCCTTGACAACTATGAATAAAACTAGCTTTAAATCTTTAGTTTAGTTGGTCGATGAAAACAAAGCAATCAATCAGTTAACTCTAAATATAGCTCTTGCTAGCTAAGTGTTTTGTCATTTTCTAACTCCAGTTGGTTTCGGTCATCAACTCTTAGTTTGCTTGGTCATTGCCTCCAGTTGTCCTCGGGCATCAGCTTTAATTCTTTTTGGTGACCACTTCAGTTATGCTCAGTGTTGCGGTGCTCGGTATACACTATGACTACTTGGGTTTCTCTATCCATCGGTGTGCACTGTCCGTCGGTGTTTACTGTCACTCGATGTACACTGGATTTTTATGTTTACCGATAACATAAACTTTATCTCTTTGGTTTCTTGAAGTCAATGACATTATGTATATGACCAATCAGATTATATCAAGTTGACATCAATGACAATATAATACATTAACTGATTTAATGTCTTGCATTTACTTTTTGCAGCTCGGTGATCATCAACTTGTCATCTTCAAACATTCAATCAGTTATAGTTCATCAATCTCTCCTTTTGGCATTGATAGCAATATAATATCAACACAATATGAAATATGCCATAACATACCAAACTTATTGTTCTATAACCAATTCAAATATCTGACTCTCGGTACTCTTCTAGTTTAGTTTTGATTCTTGTAGAGTGCTTTCCCTTTCTTCATTCCCTTCACTAGATAAATGTAGCAACTTTTGATTATGTCTCTCCCTTTGTTGTAGAATCTCTTCTCCCTTTTCTGGATAAATATGCAGTGTTAACTTTCTCCAAATCTCTCCCTTAGATGGATGGTTGTTTCTTTGAATCTTTCTCTTCATCATCATTGGATCTTTCTCTCCCTTTGTAGAAACTTTGTTTTCTGATCTTTTCTCTCCCTTTGACTGATGTTCTTCTCCCTGATAGATATTTCATTATTGGATATCTCTCTCCCTATGGATGTACTTTTCCTTGATGGATATTTCATTGAATACTTATCTCCCTTTGATAGCAATGCCAAACAAAATAATATCATTGAATATCTTTTTCCATTAGCAATACAGCTCTGTAGTATCCAACAAGTATCTTTGGTGTGTGGTTCTGATAAGTACCTTCTTATATTGATATATCATTACAATCAATTTCTTTGGTTGCATCAACATGATTGATCTTCTAATAATGTGTAGGATAATGCAACTTCCAAGTCAGCTTAGTGACCAGTAGACAAGGGTCAGACCCCTAGTCTCTTCCTCAGGTACTCAAATGTATCTTTTGGTAATGGCTTTGTGAATATGTCTGCTATTTTTTCTTTTGATTGCACATATTCCAGTATCACTTCTTTCTCTCACTAGTACATTTAAGGTCAAATTTTGACAGAAGTTTCCAACGGGTAACTTTTTCTTACGAATTTGGTATTTTTTTTTTGTAATAGGCCCCGATGATGTCGGTATTCTGATGGGTGTTTAATTGACCATCGGAACTCTAACAGATTCGGGGTATACATTAAAAAAAAAAAGTGAAACAGCCTCATCATTTTCATTTTGATTAGAGAGCGGGAGAAAAGGAGCGACAGCTGAGCGCGGGAGAAGGTATGTGATTTCTTCATCTTTCAAGCCTCTGACATCATATTTGAATGCATTTCATTTTATTATTGAGGGAGTTTCTCTCTGAAATGACCACATTCTACTGGTGTCGTTCCCTAGCCAATGCTTTATCTCTATTATTTGATGTTATTGGTGCTTGTGCTCAAGGATATCGATTCACTGTATTCAAATGTTTGGATTCAC
>MU223908.1:1341203-1371335 GCA_018584345.1 Thuja plicata
TTTGCTTTTGATTTCATGTTTTTGATTTCTACTACAGCATAACAGTGGTCTGCAGGTCGCTTGTCAAAGATCATGAAAACTTGCTAACGGTTTGCTTGCAAGACGGTTCTCAAAGACATATTAAAAACGTTGTGCTTGTTTACTATTTTTCATTCACATAGTTTAAATAGGGCTTTGTTAAAATTTCTTAAGGGTCTGTGCCTGATTTAAGAGGTCACATTCAAGGACACACATTTTGGTACCCACCATGGGGCAGAAAAAAATGATTTCTGACCTCACTCTTGAAATTTTCTGACAGAAATTTGAACTTTGTCATGCGTTCGTACATCACTGGTATGGAATCTCATGTGAACTTTCAGGTCAACCCGCTCGAAGTTTTTCTCCTAGTAGCATTCTCTCACGTGAGGAAACACTCTGTCGTGTAGGTCCCTGCACTTTCTCATGCACGGCTATATACTTTCTCGCACGAAGTTTCACAGACAGTCATTACATTTTTAGATTCTACAATTTACTGTTATCATTTTCTGACATTTACTTTTTGCTTTTGATTTCATGTTTTTGATTTCTACTACAGCATAACAGTGGTCTGCAGGTCGCTTGTCAAAGATCATGAAAACTTGCTAACGGTTTGCTTGCAAGACGGTTCTCAAAGACATATTAAAAATGTTGTGCTTGTTTACTATTTTTCATTCACATAGTTTAAATAGGGCTTTGTTAAAAATTCTTAAGGGTCCTGATAGCAAAGTAGGGGAATAGGCTCTTCATTACATGGGATTGATGCCCATGGATGAAACCGAGACCCAAATGTTGCTAGAATGATGGATACCTAGGGAAGAAGAGCAAGTTAGTGGATCTTTAACACATCTACTTGTTAGGGGATTATGCTCTTCTCTCTTTGAGAGAATCAGAAACCCAAAGGCTTGTGGATTTGGTGGAGTGAAGCTATCTAGGTGATGAATATGTCTTGCGTGTTTGGGTAAGGTGAAGAGGTAGAGAAGTATGTTCTTCTCTCTTTGAGAGAATCAGAAAATTGGACCCTTGAATCCAAGCCAAGTTTGTGTCACCTTTAGAGGGCCTGCCAGAAGTTGAACCTCCGGGAATGACCCAAGTGAGTACACACCTATCGCCGATGATTCCACCTCACTATAATAAAGTCTTCTTTGTTGAGTCCAAAGACTACAAATCCATGGTAACTTCTTTCTCATGATTTAGACTATCATCTTGAGAAAGCCTTGTTTGTTGTACTGAGCGGCGCCGCTCCCAACCTTGCTTGCAAGGGTGTATGACTTTCAAGTGTTGGTGTGGCTGTAAGGCCCCATCTCTATATCAGAGGCACCGAAGGTTATTGTGAATGGAAGCCCACTAAAAAATCTCTTAGTTAAATGCCTACTCGGATCACCTCTGAAAGAAGACATAATCTGTGCGCAGGGAGAGGGAAGAATCTCTCCTCTAGATTCTTGACATAGGTATGCACTTGGATGCTTGAAGTGGTATATGACACTGACCCCTGCTTTGAGGGAAACCTTTGAACATATATACTTAGTCCTTGGAAACACCAAAAACATGGGCGCCCTCTCGAGGGTGACACTGCTATGTGAGGTGCACGCATACACATAAGACAACGGGGCACAAATTTTATCTTCTCTACCATTTTTTTGTAGGGATAACTAAGTGTTTGTTTTGAGTCATAAACTATCCAATCATGATCAAAAAAATACTCCCATGATTATGCCAAGTTGCTTTGTCCTTGGTAGAACTATTTACGACTATTACTTGTGTCACTATTGCTTGATTGAAACTTTGTGCTTGTTAACGAGTGCTTGTCACCTTGAAACTGAGTTTGCTGATCTGTATTATCATAAAACTACCCTAAATCTTTAAATTATGTTAGAGAACAGTCCTAACCGTGTCTCAAAATCTGGTTTTTGTCTCAAAAATTGAGTCTATTTATTGAAACCTGGAGATTTCTTTCATGAGATTTCAGAAATTAAGCACTTCCTCGCGTGAGCTTGCATTTTATCACACGCAGTTGAGTACTTCCTCACGTGAAGAAACACTTTATCATGCGAATTTGTACCCTAGTGTCCTAAAAAAACAAGCTTTTCCTATTGACTGGTGAGTTTTTTGCCTGACCTGGCTTTTGTCTGGGATCTGATTTCCTATTTCTCTGTTGTCTGCAGTCTAAAACTGGTTGTTTTGAGTTGCAAACTGACCGATTCTTACTCAAACTTGTCTTGTCTCTTTGTCTTTGTCCTATCTTTTCTGTGTCTTTGTACCTTGCGACATGATAGTCACATCTCGACTGTTCTAGCCATACTCTTGATGATTCATGCCGGGTGCATCTCACATCTTGGCTATTCTAGCCTATTACCTCCTTTTTGTTATTTCTAGAGATAGAGTTCTGAGTTGGATCCTAAGTTTTCTCTTGTTTCATCTTTGTTTATGCCTGTTATGACTAGAAGCGGCATTATATATTTCCCATTCGCAGTTCCAGAATAGGTAGAAGTAAACCTCGTAATCAAGGAAAAGGTCATTCTGAACCCTTTGTTTAATCTAATAGTCAAGAGGGATCCTTGTGTTCCTCTTCCCCATTCAGTATAGATCCGAGTCTAAATCAGAAACCAGTGTTCCAGCTGTGTTTTAATCCTTTGTTTTAAGATCAATAGAATCCATTTCTTTCAGATCAACAAGGCTTCAGAAAGTCACCTGTTTGGGTTGACCCTATTGACGATCCTCACTGCCTTAGTGATCCTTTTGAACATATTAATCCTTTTGATCCTGTCAACCCCTTTGATCCACCAAGAGATACATTGACTACGAGTTCTCAACTTGATACTCACACTCATACTGAAGAGGTGCACACGGCACAATCTCACATTACGGTTAATGACATGGCAACTCCTTTTGATTACTTACAAGGTCAATATAGTGTGGTTAACGACCAATCTCAAAATGAGCAGGGTGAACAAGAAGAGCAACATCACCAGGGTCAAGATCAGAGTCAAAGCATTTATGAGATCCTTGGTAATGATGATGAGCCAATAACTCAAAATAACATAGATGCTACAAAATATAATAAAGCTCTCATCAAAATGATGGAAATACTCCTTGCAAAAGATAAAGAGAAATATTTTCTAGATTTCGCAAAACAAGGAGTTAAGCTATCCCCAAACTTCCAAGTGGAAACACTTGTGGCTAAAGAAGAAGAGAGTGAGACTACCAAATTGCATAAGGTAATTCAAGATATGCAAAATAAAATCAGCCAACTTATGAAGGATAAGGACAAATCCACACAACAATTCATGATGGAGAGCATCTGTCCTTTTCCTTTTAATACAAGTCTTCATATGCCACCTTTTCCCAAAGGTGTAGAACTCCCTAAGTATGATAAGTATCTGGGTACCACTGATCCTCAGGATCATTTGAGAAAATTTGGGGCCCTATCTATGGAGTTCACAAATGATCAAACCTATTTGATGCATCTCTTTCCCCGAAGTTTGGGTGGACTTGCCATGGAGTGTTTCTCGACTACCCATCAACGTCAAGACTTTTGATGAGATTTCCAATCTCTTTATACAAAACAATTCTCACAACATACAACATCTCGTCAACATCAGGGACCTTTGCAATCTCAAGCAAAGGCAAGGGGATCCATTCTTGACATTTCTCCAAAGATGGAGACAACTTTGCACTAAGTATCCTCGCAAAATACCTGAATCTAAGAAACTCGATATCTTCTTGGATAATCTCACCCTTGATTTTGGGTGTCAAGTACAACTTCAAGGTCCCCTTAATTTTGATATCATGATAAAGAAAGATATGAGGATAGAGGCATTTATGGTTAAGAAAGGTGAATTGACTTTGTATAAAGATAACAAACAAGGTTCCTCCTCTTCCAACAAAGATAAAGGGAAGTTTGTCAACAAAAATAGGGATGTTGTGAATGATGGAGTAGTTGATAATGTGACTCCAGCTCCTTCAAAACCAGTCTTCAATCTCACCTCTGGTATACAAGTGACCAAAGCTATTGAAAAGGATGTAACAAATACTCAACAACCTTCTAGATTCTCTGGCAACAAACCTTGGGCCCCATGACCCAAGCGTGAATTTACTTCTTTGGGAGAATCGTTGGACGTAGTTTTCAAGACTTTGGTGCAAAATCAGATTCTCGCTCCTTTGGACAAATGTCTATATGATCCAAAACCATGACCCCATTGGTGGAATGATAATGCATACTATGACTATCACCAAAACAAGGGTCATAAGATTGCTACTTGTCTTTAGTTGCGACATAACATCCAAGATCTGATTGATAATCAAGTTATCATTGTGGAAAATCATAACAAGAATTTGGATCACTAGGAATTTAAAGATCCCTTTCCTCGTCATGAGAAAGATGAGTCTTCCAATGCTAAGAACAATAATGCCAAGGTTAACTACGCACATGCCACTTATGATAGTGTCATCAACATGATTGAACCTGTGGAAGTGGAGTATTGTAATGTGATTACTACCAGGGGGAGCAGGGATGCTTCTAAGCCTAAGACCCCATTTGTCTTGAGAGGCCCTAGGTCTCACTTATCTAAATTTGAATCATCTTAGGATTATATGAATGTTGTTACCAAATCTCGCGCCAAGATCACTATCAAGGGTCCTGACCCTCCTGCTACTACATCGATGCCGAAACAAATCGCGGATAAAGCTATTGTTGGCTCCACCAACAAGACCATGAAAGTGGTCCCCACACCTTCTACTACTGGTTACAGAATTCTAGACCAGCTACAAAGAACCAATGCTCAAATAACCATCTTTGAGATATTGAAGATCTTGCCTGCTCACAGACAGATTCTAGATAAAGCCCTCACAGAGGCTAATGTCCCCAAGGACATCAATCTGGATCAGTTTCAATCCATGGTGGGTCACTTGACTTCACCAAATTATTTTTCCTTCTCAAAAGAAGATGATCACTCAATTAGTCACCCGCATAATGCTCCTCTGCATATAGAAGTCATGATTGGAAAACAACTAGTCTGTCACATCCTTATTGATAATGGTGCTGGCCTCAATATTTTCTTTTCTCACTTTATTGCTCAGCTAGGTTATGATGAAGATCACATATATTCCCGCAAGAGAATTAATATCAAGGCCTATGATGAAGAAGAGAGAAAATCTAAAGGTTTAGTCGTGCTACCCATTCGGGTTGGACCAATTGAAAGAGATGTCACATGTTAGGTGCTAGACCTTCCTCTTGCGTATAACATCTTGCTGGGGAGACCGTGGATCCATGAGATGCAAGTAGTTCCCTCTACATACCATCAGTGCATTAAGTTTCCTTTCCAAGGCACAGAGGTGAGAATTCCTGCTAGTATGGGCTCTTCTTGTAATGCACTCACATAGTCAGCTAATAGTCTTGTTCTAACTAACAGAGAATGCACAAAATTCTGTGACGCCAATCTTAGAGATATGGAACAAACTTTGAAGATCAAAGACATAGGCATGGGGGGTATCAAATAGAACCTGTACTATTGTTAGTAGCTCTACCTCCGTCTCCTCATTCTTATGGGAGACCTTCTAAGAACTGTAAATCTTCTACTTCCCCCCCTGAAATAGTTTATGATGGTGTCTTTGTATGAGCTTCAACACCACTAAAAGATGAAGATGAGGAAAGAGCTATTAAAGCTTGGCTTTAAAAAGGTAAGGACATATTTGAACAGGCTACCCCAGATCATGAACTAAATCCCAATAGTGAAGGTCTTAAGATTATGAAACACTTTGGATACAAAGGGAGTGGTCCAATAGGGGTGAATGGTAATGGTTTAGTGGAACCTATTAAATCTATGGGTCAAAAGATAAAGACACAACTGGTTTAGGATTCAAGAAGACCCTGTTCCATCTAGGGATTAACAAATTTGTGCCAAAATTGGATCCTTCACCTGAACCAGAAGGCACAGCTACAGTTGACACAGTAGAAGATAGCTATAATGATGATTGCTTTCCTTACCCCGTTCCTCCAAACCTAGCAGCAATTTTTGCTGAGGTAGATAATTTTGTAACATGTGCTAGTACAGTTGAGACAGACAATGATTGTGATAAAACCACTCCATTTGATGCATTAACCTACGAATAATGGAAGGTGTCGCAAGATCCTAGCTTCCAAGGTGAAAGATACATACCACCAGAGTTTCAAGAATAGTTGGCACAAGAACAAGCTAGTGTCGCAAGAACTCCCAAACCTTCATGGTGAAAACATCCTAGTCTGAGTTTGAACATGGACTCCCATGAATATGAGTTTGACAGTTTGTCAGAAGGATCCTATGAAAAGCTTCTCGATGTAGTTGAAGGGTCTAGTGAAAAGTCTAATGAGTTCAAGTCCATAAATGTTAACATAGCTTCTATTACATTCGCTAGGAGTTAGAAGGATTTGAATACACCTTTGGATGAGATTTCTCTAAGTATTATCTTACTAGTCAGTGCTTTTGATGATTATACCATGAATGCACTTGAACCCGTCACTTCTCTTTCACTCCAACATCCTGAGCTAATAGACTGGAATTCCCCTTCCTCATCCAATGAAGTCCTTACATTCCAAAATGACTATGCTCTAGCCTGCTATCTTCACACTGTCAAACTTGTAATGTCCTCCACTAGTGAAGAACGTGTCAACATGACTGAGGCTGATATCAAGTATCTTAGTCATAAAATTAAAACAAGAAAAAATAGGCGCTCTGATGGTGAAAACCACATTGTGGCAATGTCAGAGCCAAAAAAGTAAAAAGAAAAGACGTATCCAAAGGTGAAAACCTCTTTGAGGCACCTGAAGATGAGATAATTGATGTGCTTCTGAGTCATTTCTAGGAATTCTCATTGGTGCTAATTGAGCCAACTCAGCCGATAAATTTGGGTACAAAAGAACATCCACACATTATTCATGTGGCCAAATCATTATCTACAGAAGAACTCAAAGAATTCACAGACTTCTTCAAGGAGAAAAAGATAAAATTTGCATGGACCTATTCTGACATGTTGGGTGTAGATCCTGATCTCATCATGCATCACTTGTCAATAGCTCTGGGTGTGAAACCAGTCAAACAAAAACTTAGAAAGATGCATCCAGATATGGCTCTACTGGTCAAAAAAAAACTAGAGAAACTCTTGAAAGCTAGGTTCATTAGAGCAATTGATTATGCGGAATGGATCTCCAACATAGTCCCAGTGACTAAACATGACAAATATATTAGAGTCTGCACAGACTTTAGGGACTTAAATAAGGCATGTCCAAAAGATGATTTTCCACTACCCAACATTGATATGATTATGGATATGATAGCAGGATATGAAATGTACTCCCTAATGGATGGCTTTTCTGGCTATAACCAAATCAAAATCACGCCAGAGGACCAAGAAAAGACTGGTTTTACATGTGCATGGGGAACTTTCTGCTAGAATGTTATGCCTTTTGGTCTTAAGAATGCTAGAGCCACCTATCAGAGAGCAGTCACTACCATATTTCATGACATGATGCACAAAACAATGGAGGACTATGTGGATGACACCCTTGCTAAAAACATGGATAGGAAGGCACATCTCACTGATCTAGGCCCTATACTAGATCGTATGGAAAAATTCAGACTGCATCTTAACCCTAAGAAATATGCATTTGGAGTAACTTCGGGGAAATTACTTGGTTATATCATCTCTGCAAAAGGAATCGAGGTGGATCCTGCAAAAGTGCAAGCTATCATAGAAATGCCTCCACCTTGCAATATTAGACAAATTAGAGGTCTCCAAGGTCAGCTTCAATCTATCTGGTGCTTCATCTTGCAGCTAGCTGACAAGTCACAGCCATTTACTAAAACTCTGCATAAAGGTGTGACCTATGAATGGAACAAAGAATGTGAACAAGGCTTTCAAAAAATCAAGCAATATCTAGCCAATCCACCTATATTAATACCTCCTATCCATGGGAAGCCATTAATCTTATATATCTTAGCTACGGAAACATCTTTGGGTGCTCTATTGGCTCAAGAAGATCAAAATAATAAGGAAAGAGCCATCTATTACATCAGTAGAACATTGGTCTCATATGAAATGAACTATTCCACCATTGAGAAATCTTTCTTAGTGGTGGTGTTCGCTTCCCAGAAGTTACGACATTACATGCTGGATCACACTACAAGGCTAATTGCAAAAATTGATCCATTAAAGTACTTACTCAGTAAAGCTACCCTCACAGGTAGACTAGCTAAATGAGTCATGCTTCTCAGTGAATTTTATGTTGAATATGTTGAGAGAAAAGCTATCAAAGGGAAAGCAATTGCAGATCAGTTGGCTGAGGCACCTATTACAGATCATCAACTATTAAGGATTGAATTTCCAGATGAGTCCATCATGCTTCTCACACATCAGTCATGGACCATGTTCTTTGATGGATCATTCACCCAGCAGGGGTTAGGCGCCATAATCTTGTTCATTACACCTCAATGATATTCATTACCAAAGGCTTACAAAATGATGTTTCCTTGCACCAATAATACTGCTGAGTATGAAGCTTTTATTAATGGATTAAAGATTGCAATTGAATGGCGTGTTGATGAGCTAAAGGTCTTTGGAGATTCATAGTTGGTTATCAATCAGGTGAATGACATCTATCAAACAAAAGATGAAAAACTGGTGCCTTATAAGAAGATGGTTGATGATCTTAAGAAATATTTTGCACATGTTACTTTCCAACAAGTTCCAAGGGAAGATAATAAAGCAGTTGATGCCATGGCTACTCTAGCTTCCATGTTACAAATGCCAGAAAATGATTTCAGACACGATTCCTAGTGGAGATGCTATGCTACCCTACCTATAATTCTCCTAAATCCTAGATGATCTGTTCAGTCATTGGACATGACTCATCCCACTACCATCATATCTAATCCTACCTTCATGACCAAATTATTGCTGACACTTATACTCAAAATAACAAATGTCACTTAATCTGCAGTGCTTCATAGTTTGTCATCATAGCTAACGACTTGTATAGACGAAGTCTAGATGGTACTCTCCTTAGGTGTTTAGAACCTGATGAGTCCAAACATGCATTAGTAGAGGTGCATGAAGGCATCTGTGGATCTCACTCAAATGGTCTGACACTGGCGTGTAAACTTATTAGAGCTAGTTACTATTGGCCGCATATAGAGAAAGAAGCTACACAGTTTGCTAAATCTTGTAAACAATGCCAGCTTCATGGAAACCTGATCCATGATCCTACCAAGGAGCTCATTCCTTTTGTCATCTTTTGGCCATTTCAACAATGGGCCTTTGACTTAGTGGGTCAGATACATCCATCTTCTTCAAGGGGACATAAATACATTATCACTGCTACAGATTATTTCACCAAATGGGTCAAGGAAGTGCCTCTCATTATAGCTGATGGCAAGTCTGTGGCTATGTTTATACTAAATTACATCATCTGTAGATATGGGGTACCCTCTTCGATAATTACTGATAATGGGGGGCAATTCAAGAACAAGGATCTGACACAATTATGCACTAAATTCAAAATCATTCAGCACTGGTCTTCTATCTATTATCCCCAGGGTAATGGACAGGCGGAAGTTTCAAATAAGACCATCCTCAAGATCTTACATCATACTATACACAAATCTGGATGAGACTGGCATCTCCAGATTAATCTAGCTTTATGGGCTTATTGTACCAGCATACAGACACCAACAGGGGCCATGTCCTTTTCTCTAGTTTATGGTGCCGATGTAGTACTTCCTATTGAGGTTGAGATTCCTACCTTGCGAGTCTCTCTGAAGGGCCTCATTACGGATGATGATATCAAAATATCTCGGCTACAAGAGCTTGAACTACTGGATGAATGTTGGAAATTGGCATTTGATCATCTCTGAGCATATCAAAAGAGTATATCTAAGAGTTACAACAAGAAGGTTAGACCAAGAGAATTCCAATTGGGTGATCTCGTCTTGAGAGAGAACCCCAAAAATCAATAGCAGCGGGTCCAAAAAGGAAAGTTTGAACCAAACTGGCTTGGTCCATATGTTATCACTACAGTATTTGGGTCTAGCACTTACTAGCTCTCTACCAGAGAGGGTGAACAACTCAAAGAGCCTATCAACACTCTTCATCTGAAAAAGTTCTACGCTTGAGATGTCTTCTGAATGCTCATGTACATACTCTATTCTAAGAAAATCCTAAAAATTGCAAAATGTCCTAAAAAAATGATCATCTTAGTGAAAACCTGGCAAATAGGCGCTTTGATGTATCTATTATCCTGGTGAAAACCTGGTAAACAGGCATCTTGATAATACTAAAAAATTTGAAAAAATGAAAAATACAAAAAAGAGAAAAAGAGAAAAATGTGCCATTAATGAAAAACTGGTAAGCATGCATCATGGTAGCAAAAATAGAATTTCTACCAAGATGGTGAAAACCTGGTAAATAGGCACCTCTTGTTCTACAATGCTCTATCTATCACAACATCCCTTGGCTCTCTTGCAATTTGCTATTCTGCTTTCCTGCTTCAATTGCTTTCCCTCTTTAGTTTGCTTTCCCGCTTTAGTTTGCTTTCCTGCTTTAGTTTGCTCATGCATTTTCTCTAAGTCATCTTTGAGATTTTTCTTGACTTCACATGGATTGAAACTGGTCACACTTAGGGTCATCTTCCTAGTCTAGGGGGCATGGTCCTATCTTTTGGAGTCTCTCTTCTCTTGCATCGGTCACCAGTGGTTCTCACCGCGTCTGCCTACCGATGCTTCATAACACTTTGTCTCTCCTTGAGACTCTCCTTCTCGCATCATTCACCAGTAGTTCTCACTGAGTCTTCCTGATGATGCCTAGATCTCACATCGATCTTTATACTTGAGAATCTTTCTTGTGTCAGTCACCAGTGGTTCTCACTACGTCTGCCTACTATCGCTATACTACTGAGATTTCTCGCATCGACTCTCTATCTGCATATCTGACATCAATCAGTTCTATTTATTACTTGGGGGCATGGTTCCCCACTTTGATCGCATCTTTGGTTTGCACATGAGTCAGTAATCTTGTCAGTTCTAAAGGACAACTATCTACTGGCACAAACTGGTGTTTCTCAACACCCCAATCAAATAGTAGTTTTCAACACTCTCTTTGGACACATCTATGTTTTTCAACACACATCAAATATCTCACATGTAAACATCTCTCAATAGCAATCAGACACATTGCACTCACAAACACAATGGTGTTTTTCAACACCCCAAACCTAGACACATTCATAAACTTTGAAACATGCTGAGCTATGATTGAATCTTTCTTTGTATGCTATCTATTCTCATGGTTTTCATTGATATTTTCTTTTGTCTACTGCTTGTTGGTGTGGTTTCGATGATCCAACAATGTCAAATAAATAGGGTGTATGTGATAAGAGCTTCTGCATTAAGGTGGAAAAGCTTCACATCCCTCGATCTTGTTTATTTGTATACCAAGGGGAGGTTGGAACTATCTCCTCGATTGTTATTTCCCTATTTGTTTACTTGTGTGCTCTTACTATATCAAACTGGAAACAATGTTCAGGTCATCTTGGCTTTTGTGCCCTGGTGCTTATGTTTGTTTCCCACATTTTATCCGATGAAAGTCATATACACATCATCATGGTCACAGTGGCACCAGTAAGGATTATATTGACTCTAATGTTCCAAAAATACTCGATGATGATAATTATGCGATGAGTCCAACAACCAAGTCCTAGGGTTGCATTTAGCTTAGGCTTGCATTCGCATTTTAGACTTGCACCGTTGTAATTTTGGCACTCTCTTCATTGTCTTCTCATTCTTCCAAGGTCCTCATCTTTTGTCCTAGATTCCTCTTGACTGCATGAGTGTTTGGTCCTCGCTCTCGATCTTCATTCGTATTCTTTTGGTTAGTACCTATGGTGTATTGCAATATCCTACATGAGATGATTAGTACCATTGCATTACATTCATTTCCAAAAGTGCATTTCCATACATTCATTTGCATTTATATATATCAATAAAACATTTGCATATTCTTCCATGGCATACATTTCTACATCTAATCATATAAGAAACATATCATGAGATATACAAATCTAAAGCAATATATAAACAAGTACAATGATGCCAAAATTGAGCTCATATATATATATATATTGATCGGTCAAATGTACAAGGGTGCTACTCGAGCACAATATATCAAAATGGTGGTACAATGCATATCAATATGTCTCATCTAGCCACTTCCACCTGGAGGAGGTGGAGGATGTGGCATGCCCTACTACTAGGAGGTCCTTGTGGTGGTGCCTATGGTGGTACCTGTGGAGCGGCCCATGCCCAGCATACTCTAAAAATGGCTGAACCTGATCTGCTACCTCAGGAACTGCAATCATGTAAGAGACATAGTAATAGGCTTCCTAAGCAGCCTCATATCTTGTCTCTATCTGAGATCTAGCTAGTGCCTCCTGTAACCCCCGGATCTCTCATTCTCGCTCAGCTACGTGGGTCTCCTGGATGATAATCTGTGTACAGAAATCATCCTGCTCCCTCTATACCTATCTTATCCTCTCTCAGATCCTCCGGAGAGCCTCTTGTAACTAGGTTACCTGTCCGCATGCCTGTGGGTCAACCATAATAGTATCGGCCATGATGGTTTCCTCTCCTTACTTAGTGGCCCTCTCCTGAGTCCCACTACTCCTGACACCTACATCTAACCCCATAGGTCTAGTGGGGATAGGAATTTGCGAGGTCCTTGATCGTACTATCCTCTCCTGCTACTGTAAGGGCATCTGTTGTGCCTACTGTTGTAATTGTGGCTGCTGTGCCTACTGCTGTAATGGCGGCTACTGTGCCTGCTGTTGTGGTGGTGGTGGTTGTACCACCTGCTGTACATGAGGGCCCATGGCAATAGGATCTGTGTGTGTAGGGAATGGGTGTGCTAATATATGGTCCCTATATGTAGGTTTCATCCCTGCATTCATCACCCTTTCCATGTAATCCCACCTAGCTGGTGGCACACGTGCATCTATCATGCTTCGGCCTCTATCCAACTACCTCTGCTAGCCTTTCTTTGTCTCATTGACGAATGAGGCATAAGTACAATACTCTTGCGAGACATCCTAAGGTCTCCCAAATTGTCGCAATACTCGTGTGAGCAAGAAGCGCTCAATAATGCTAATAGTGTGCCTGATCAAAGGACGCGAGCAGAACATATACAATAGCTCATGCCATGTGTCATCCCACACCTTCATGGCTATCCAGGGCTGCCATATGACTGCTGCCATATCATCCAAATGAGCTCACCACTGATCGGTCTTACCCAGCACTGGCTAAGTCATGGGACCTATGTACCTGTATATATACAGCTCCAAGGGCTACCGTGTGTCATGGAAAATTGGCCTACATACGGGAAGGTGCTCCCAAGCCCAAATCTAAAGAACGATGACTCTTTCTACCATAGTCTGTGCACCACGATACACAATCTCATGCATATCGTGATACATCTATGTGAGCATACACTCACCCCATCTGAAAGTCACTGCGGGTGTAGCTAACATCCTCTGCAGCATGCCTCCCCAACCACACTCCAATCTGTGCTAACCTCGATCGGGAACCAAGTGGCAACTCAAGAAAAGCGCTAAGACAACTACCAGTGGGTAATCCACACCGTAGAGGCTCGTCAAATCCTCCCAAGAGATGGACCAACCCATCACCAAATCATCCTGGAAGACTTCTCTTAGTGCCAGTGTACCCACTCTCGGCTGGGTATCATACTCTACATGAGCCCCATGAAATGGTACTCTCACGATCCTGTAAATGTCCTCAGGAGTGACTGTCATCTCCCCTTGCGGCAAATGGAATGTGTTCATCTCCAAATGGAAACGCTTGACCAGTGCACCCAATAGACTGTGATTTACCCGAATATCAGGTGCATCACAAAGGTATGACAATCCTAGCCCATCGATATGGGCACCATCAGCATCCGATAGTCTCTACAGTAGCTCACCCATGACAGGATGATGCGACCAAAATGTGATATCAGGGAAGTCAACCTACAAAGCAAGCGATGAAATTGGATCAGTACCTCAACATGATGATTTTTCAAAGTAATAACAACAAATACAGCTTTGGACCTATCCTAAACATAGTTTTGAGGCATTGTAACTGGCTGACTCTGCGACATAAAAAGTGACAACTTTTTGAACTGAGCAAGATTCCCATGCGAGGAAACTCTTTTCCTGTGAGCTTTCTATCTCGTGCGAGATAGGATCTCTTCTCATGTGAGATTCCATCACATGCGATGAAATCTCACGCGACATCGATGTGCACTTCACGTGAGCCCGCGGAAGGGGTCTGCGTGAGGAAGCCCTAACCCACGTGAGGAATTTGATTTCTCATGTGAGGGGTGACCTAGGCCGGTGCAAGGGAACTGTTTCCTTGTGCGAGACTTGATGCGACAGACCTTAAAAACTTCAAAAACATGCTAAAATGATCTAAAATTTGAAATGCAGGATAATGATTTGATTACTTACAGGTGCGTCATACTACGATGGCCAGTTGTGTCATCGAGAGCGCTCGAATCGGTGTGTATGCACGGGAATGCTATCAATGTTAGCTGGAGCTCTCACCATCACTAAAGTCAAAGGTGAATAATGATTTGAAAATGACCCCTTTGGGCCTCATATAGCTTTTGACCTAATTTTCAAAAGTGCTCTATTTTCTGTGAAAATTGCACCCTTGGCTAAATGGACAGTTCTGAATCTATTTTCATGATCGAAATCAAAATCTGACACTCCTAAGTAGCTCAAAATCACATTTTAAAATTTTGGGACCGACGTGATCAGATGCTTGTGCAGTCAACTTTCTAACATTGCTTTCTTGTCAGAATCATCTCTCGTCATCATTTTTTTAGCTTCTACGATCTTTTCATCAAAGTCAACTCTAGTTAATTTTGGTCAAACTTGCTCAACTATGGTCAAACCTAGTCAACAGGACCTTCTGATTTCTCTAAATCAATTCTTCCTTCTCTTGATCTATCTCTGAATTTCTCTGGATCTTCGATCTTATTTCTATCTATAATTTCTCGCTCTAAATCATCTTTCTATTGTGTCATCTTTCAATTTCTCTCCCGAGGGGGCATAATGATTGCATCATTCTTGAATCAATCTGATCTGAATCAAAATTCCCCATCACTAGGGGCATCTCATCACTTGGGGCATATTTAGTTTTTTGTACCTGATGGTCAAAATTGGATATTCCATGATCTTGAATCTCTAGGGGCATCTTGATGTCTCGCATCTTGTCATCTATCTTTCTAGGTATCTGAGCAATCTAACTCAGATACTCAAGGATCAAGCTTTGTTCTGGAGATGATTCTTGAAATCTCATTAGGTATTGGGGCAATCTAACCCTAATTCTTGAAAGTCATGTTTCGTCTTGAAGATGGCTCTCAAATTTTTTTTTACCTTTATCTAGGCAACCTAACCTGGATCTCGGAGGGCTAACCTTCATATTGGGGCAATCTAACCCAAATTCTAGAGATAGTCCTAAATCTTCATCAGCTATCAGTGGACATTGGGGCAATCTAACCTCGATTCTGATCTTCTCTCAAGTGGTATTTGGACCGTTATCTTTGCAATCAGACTTAGACTTCAGAGAATCATGCTTTGTTCTGAAGGTGGTTCTACTTCTCGATCTGATCAATGTCTTGGCAACCTAACCTAGACTTCTTAAATCTTCATCTTCACATCAGACTATTCTTTGAATCAATGCACTGCTTGCACATTAATTAAAATAGGGGAAAAATGTAACACCCCAAAATTGGCACCTTACAATTCTAATCAATTTTGGTGTATTTTCTTGTCATCAAAGTCCTATTGTACTAGGTCAATTCTCTTCCTAATTGACTTTAATTGACTTGGTCTCAAATGCAGAAAACCCAAATTTGCATAAATCTCACATTATATTTAATTCCTAAATTATCAAGGTTTATTAGTTAAAAATCCTTATGATTAATTAATTTAATTCTACAGTCCTAAGTGCTTTTAAATTAAGTTAATTCCACCCACTTTAGCTAATACACATCAAAAGGAGTTAAAAGAATTATTTGCTTATTTGAGTGAATTATCCTCAAAAGGAATTCCATAATTCCATATGAAAAGCCACTCATGTGGCAATAATTCATTCTTTTAATTGAATATTTCCTTCAAAAATTGTCTCACCTTCCTCCATGGAAATGATGAGTTAGCTGTTTCTTTTCAAGAAACTCTTCATCCCCTTCTCAGGTTGTTCTATATTATGGACCTCATTTTATTCATTTGGGGAAAGCAATTGGTAGAGCATCAAAACTATAGTTAAATTTTGTCTCACCTATTTCATATTTCATAGTTTTTGTTGCATTTTAGTTTAAATCTCATTTACTGTAATTTCATTCTCATAGCTAGTGTAATTTGATTATTGTTCTAGTTTAATTCAATTAAATCTGCATCTCATTCTAGATTAAATTTGCATCTCATTAATAGATTAATGGTATTTTCATTCTTATATTAATGACAATTTGCTCATCTTTCATACTTTAAATCCTCCATTTTAGCAATGGTCATGGTTGTTGGCTCTCGTTCTGAGAGTAAATTCGACACCCCCAACTAAATAGGAGGCAACAGGTCGCTTCAATCAAGTTTGGGAAATGGAAAATTCATGTTCATCTTTGCAAATTCGATGATTGAGTAAGGACTATGTTGGGTTTGTGCCTGATTTAAGAGGTCACATTCAAGCACACACAACTAATGGTCAGGCAGAGGCACTAATATACAACCTCTCCTTGAAAACTTGGGATATTGGATTTGACAACTTCCATATTAACCTTGGTGGACAACATAACTTAGGGAGGATCATCTAGGGTAGTTTCTGCACAAGTAAATAGGTGCATACAAGTTAATACCATAGATTATCATTAATTTGAATCCATTAAGGTTCAATCACAACATATTAAGAGATAAATGTACTATATAATTATGAAATGACATTATGGACAATATCCTTGTCCAAGTATTATTTATTGAATTTGGGGCCACTTGAATACATATTCACCAATCCCCAATGGTGATTGATCATGCCACCCAGCCATGAGGATCCCTTAGGCCCTTTCCTAGTATGCTCACAGATGTAACCATGTGGCTCATACAATGCAAGCAAGACTATCACAAAAGGTATGTACAAATGTAATTCCTCAACATCAACACACAACCAAAAGAAGAAATATCATAGAGAACCAAAGCTCCACACACACATCAAGGAACACCACAAGAAAACTTAAGATGTCAACACCATACACAATACATAAACTCAATATCACATGATCACTAAATCCCTAGCCAATCCAAGTGTGCACATAGCCCATGATTGGGAGTGTCATCACATGACCATTTGACCCATGTGGTGCCAAGAAATCCTCTTATGAAGATAAGGAGTTAGATGTGCCAGTAACTCCAGATCTTCTCCACTACATCCAAGTCTAATGGGAGCCTACAAGACATGTAGGAGGCATATATGTGTAGTAACTATAGGGCCTCTATGGTCCATACATCTAGGTCCATTTATCCATAGTTATCTTATTTATGTATTTTAACCCTATTTATTTTATTTATGTTATCACTTGATTAAGAACTATTTAATGGGTTACCTAGTGGCCCCTTTGTGCCTCAATCCCCCATTGATAGCCACATAACTTTCTCCTTATCTGATCACCATCAGGGTCATAATTTATTTTAGGCACACTCAGACCTACCAATTTAGGTGAAGTTGATTCCTGGTACCTGTCCACATTAGTACAATATTCAAAGCACATATATAAACATTATATCAAAAACAAAAATAAATGAGGAGGAATCAAGACATTATGTGGGCCTCATACATGAGGAACACTCATCCCTCTTCATGTACAAACACATCATACAAAATTTTTAAGAATAGTAACACAAGAATCATAGTAATGAGATATTAGTAACTCATAAACATAAAAGTAGCCATCATCATATGTCATAAGGGAACACATACACTATTCATATAACATATATATGTCCATCACATCATGTAATGAAAGTATCATCGAATCTCCAATTGCAATGATTTCATTAATCCCATAAAGTATAATGCACATAAAACCAATGAATCCATCAACATGCCACAATAGATAGTACATTTTAGCAAAATACACAAGAGCAATTTTATATCAAAATAAAAAATCATTATAAAGATATGAATGCATCTAGACATTGTCATATAACATCATGGTGTCTATTGGAATACAAATCATGCATATATGATCACCACTGAATTACCTAAATAAACAACTACTCACGTTAATAATGACATCATATGGTAAAAATAATATATAAATAATTGAATGCATCACATGAATGCACAACACCAAAATATCAATCATGAATCATCATATAATAGCATCCCAGAGTCTAGCTCCGATCAAAAGAATGAACACATAATAATATGTGAACATGATAGGCACTGCATCCTCGCCCCCAAGGGTTGGGCTTACTCCTATAATCCTACAAACAAATGGGGGTATAAATCTCTAAACCGTGCAACATCCTCCCAATTGGTGGAGGTATCATTGTTCGAGCCCCATTGGACCCCTACATACTCTATGTCTTGATCCATGAGAATCAACCTCCAATGCTGATTGATATGAATAGGATCTAAAGAAAGTTGCTCATCCTCAACCTACAAGTCACACCAATCAAGAACATGGCTCACATTAGTGATATATTTCCTCACAATGGAAATATGAAATACATTGTGGATGTGAGATAGGCTAGGTGGAAAATCCAAGCAATAGGGAACTAGACGAATGATCTCTAAAATATCAAATGGTCCCACAAGACATGGTGAGAGATTAGAGCCTTTCCCATAATGAATAGGTCTCTTTCATAATCACACTCTCAAAAATACTCGGTCACCAACTAAAAAGTGATTGTCCACTCTATGAGTGTTGGCATTCTTCTACCAATTTTGTGTCGTTGCAAGGTGATCTAAAAATGGACAACCTGCTACTCCATATCATGAATCATCTAGGGAGCTAGTATGAATCAGTCCTCCAAACAATCCAAACTCAAGGGAGAACAACATGGCCTCCAATATAATGCTTATAAAGGTGACATGCCAAGAGAACTATGGTACCCATTATTATAAGAAAACTCTACTAGGTACAAGTAGTGCTACCAATAGACTACTGATCCATCACATACATATGCAACATATCCTGTAAATCCTTATTTAGCCTCTCAATCTTACCATTTGTGTCAAGGTGCTAAGATAAACTAAAGTTTAGTTGTATGCCCAACATGTGTTGCAGTAATGCCCACAATATTGAAGTGAACATCAGATCTCTATCTAAAATAATATTTTGAGGAATACCATGCAATCTGATAACATCCTCCATGAACACTCAAGCCATATTTGATGCATTATATGATGATATCATAAGAGAAAAGGGGGATACCTTGGAAAATTTATCCATTGTAACCATAGTGTCATTGTGATGATGCAATGATATGGGTAATCCAACAATAAAATCTATAGAGATTGTGTCCCATTTTCACTCTAGAATGACATGCAGCTACAAGAGTCCTATGTGATGATAATGTTTGGCCTTTACCCTATGAAAATTGAGGATTTTGGACTCAAAATATGCAATATCTTACCACATACTGGCCCAAAAATACAATTGGCTAAGGTCGGCGTGTATCTTCTTGACACAAGGATATGCTAAGTAAGGTACATGATGTGATTTAGAAAGGATCAAAGAACATAAATCACCTACTGAAGGTACATAAATACAACCAAGATGCCATAATAGTCCATCTAAATCCATGATATAACCCTTAAATTTACCCTCTATAGTCATGCTTGACTCAATCTATGCTCTCACATCCTTGTACCAAGGGATGCTAGGAAGGGCCTCGAGGATATGACCATGTAAATCCACTTCAAGAGTAAATTTTGAAACCTCATGCCTTCTCCTACTCAATGCATCTGCAACCATATTCTCTTTCCCTTTGATGTAATGAATTTCAAAATTGTACTCACAAAGAAACTCCATCCAACAACGTTGATGGACGTTCAAATTCGGCTAAGTGTAAATGTACTGCAAACCATGATGATTATTTTGCAACTCAAACCAATGACCCAATAAGAAATGTCTCCATCATGTGAGTGCATTCACTATTTCTACTAACTCCAAATCATGGGTGGGGTATTTCAACTCATGATCCTTAATCTTGTGTGACTCACATGTCACTATTCATCCCTCATGCATAAGAGCTACCCCAATACCTTCAAGAGATGCATCTGTACACACGACAAACTCACATGAAGGAATCACCACTTCTAAGAAAGGCACACTAATCAAATGCTCCTTAAGATCCTGAAATGTTATCTCACACTACTCTCACCATATAATTTTTTTTCCTTTTTTTTAAGGGAAGTAATAGGACATGCCAACCTAGAAAAATACTTCATGAATCAACATTAGTATCCTACCAAACCCATGAAATTGTGAATGTGTATCACATTGGTTAGTGCATGAAACTCCATAATATCCTAAATATTAGAGGGATCCATTGTAATATCCTCTCCTGTAATGATAAGTCCCGAGTATCGCACTTCATTTCAGAAAAAATTACATTTTTCCAAATTGGCAAACAATTGATTATATTAGAGACACTGCAATAAATACCACAAATGACTCTCATGCTCCTCCATGGACCTAGAATATGCTAAAATGTCATCAAGGAACACTAAAAAAAATAGTCTAAGTATTGAATAAAACACCATTCATCAAGCTTATGAATACCGAAGGAGAATTGATTAGCCCAAATGGGACAAAAGGGAACTCATTGTGGTTGTATCAGGTATGAAAAGTTGAAAAATGAATGTCAACCTCATAGATGAAAATTTTATGATATCCTGACTTGAGATATATATTGGAGAAAATTCTATCTCCCTTCATATAATCAAATAAATCATCTATCCTTAGCAAGAGGTACTTGTTCTTGACTATTAACTTATTCAGCTATTGGTAATAAATGTATAACTGAAGAGATCCACCCTTATTTTTTAAAAATATAACTAGTGCTCCCTAAGGTGAAATACTAGGGAGAATATGGCCCTTGGAAAAAAACTCCTCCAATTGCAATCTAAGTTCATTCAACACCTAAGTGGTCATGTAGTAAGGTGCTCGAGATATAGGCTCTACTCTAGGAATGAGATCGATATGAAAATCAATGTTTTGCTTAAGCAACATACCTAGAATATCATTGGGAAGAATATATGCATACTCTTGAACTAGTAGGTGATCATTAAGAGATATTCACTAACTCTCACCGTCATATAAATCTTTAATAGAGACTACAAAATATTAACATCCCTGCCTCAAATAGTGCTTCAACTACATTGTTGAGATCGTGTGAAGAGAAATGGGTCTCTGAACCCCTACAAGCTCTAATCTCCCCTCAATTCATCCTCACACTAAATAATTTTTTGTCAACAATTAATGAAAACATGGTGAGAACATAATAATCCGTGCACAATACTACACCATATGACCCCAACGGTAGGATGCAAAGATTAATGACACTAACAAAAGTCCCCAAATATAACTCACAACCTACTATGGAGTCTACTGCCATCTAGGAACCCATGGCTAACTCTACCTGCCACCTATCCACTTGACTTGCTGGCACTAGCCCACATCATTCAATGAGAGTGGAGGATATAAAAGATTCAAATGCATAAGAATCAAATAAAATAGAGATAGTGTTCACGCGTAACATACCTATTGTCTCTACAATAGTACCCTAATGCTTCACCTAGTAGTCATATACCACTGCAAATAGCCTATGAGATCTTCCTACATATCCCAAAGTGGGCTCACAAGTAGGTTTTGAATGTCTCAATCTAGATGCTATCTTCTGGGGATAGCAGGCAACTATATGTCCATACTGACCCCAAGAAAAACATCCACAGTCTTGAAAACAAGGACCTGCAGAGGGTGCACTTGAATGATGAGAACTAGTCTCATTAGAGATTGGTGGTACACTTTGAGTCTGTCAACTACAATCTAAATGTTGTTGAATATGATGCTAATCGTGCCCCTTCCTAGTTTTGGCCTTACCACTATGATGACTTTGTTGGCTATGGGTTGACCTCTTTCCTTGTTGTTGTTGAACTAACCTAGAAGGTAATAATAGTGCCTTGGATCCACTAGGTTGTGGTTGTACCCCACATGCACCTGATCTATTAATAGATTCATTACTAACCTAAGCTCTTTCTTTCCTGCCAATACATCTAATAATGTTTTCCTCAACCTATCTTGCCTACTCCATCGATAACTCTAAAGTATGAGGCTAAAATAATTATACATCACCACTGATATGGGCATCAAGGTCCTTGATGAAATATTACACTAATATGGTCTCATCATGAGAGTATTTAGAATACTACTTGGACTCAAAGAATTTGTGTTCATATTCATCCACTGATCTAGTAAGCTATCTCAAATCTTGAAACTCAATATCCTTCTTCTATCTATAATGATTGAAAAGTAATTGAGCCCAACAAATACTAAGGAATAACTCCCATAAAACTATGGAAATGTCGATATTAAGATTTTGTTCCTTCATATGCCATCATGTTTAAACAAAGCCTCTAAGGTGCATAATAGTGCATTGTGCCCTGGTGTTTCTCCTATATGGGTGCATAGTAAAGCATCAATCCAAATCAATTAACCATGCTTCTATCTCTATTCCTCTACCTTGGTCATCGAAGGTAGGTGGTATAACCACCCTAATTTGGTCTACTCTAACTAGAGACCCTATTTGCCCTAAGTGTGATCATACCCCTAATTATGTCAAGACAATTACTCAAATATTGGCATAATTCATTAAAATCAATTTAATCTCCTAAAATCAAAGTGATTTCATCACTAACTCACATTAATTACATTGGCCTATTTAAATCAAATCAAAATAATTAAATACTTGGCTAAAGTAATTAATTAAAAGGAATTAAATAAATCTCCTAATTACAACTCCTCACTTGCGAAATGGAAATTCAATCCATTAGCCAATGAGAGTTAAATCACTTGGATCACTCACATGGATTACCAAAGATTCAATCTCCACCTCTCTTCACTAATCAATCTTAACCTCTCATTATTCAAATTCTTCTTTAAAAGGAATGAATTTTGAGCTCAATTGGCCCCTAATTTTTAGAATTTGAAAGTAATCTTATGCTACTCTAATTTCTTAGAAATCTAAATGCATTCTTAGCTCAATATGTACACAATTTCATAATCTTTCTTTGGAGCACTTAAAATGAACTTTGTTTTAGCATTTAGCTTGCATTCTCTTAGAATCTTCCATTCTAAGCTTGTATATGTCACTGATCTATGCGTAATCTAAGGGCAATTATAGCATTTATCATACTCTTCTTAGATAGGAAGAAATATGTCACTTTTAGTGATTTCTATGTGCTTTTCCTCTAATCTTTCATGTTTTTACCACTAATATAATGAAATATTGAAGTGTTGTGTTGCAGCTTGCAGGTCCAATAAATACACACACATTTCTGGCACCCACCGTGGGGCAAATCCTCAGATTTCTCCTTATTTCTAAGCTATTTTCACTCATTTGTGTTCTTTTTTTCAGGTAAAGAGTCACATTTAGTGACCAAAGATCACCTTTTTTGAAAAGGATCGCATCTAGGAAAGAGCCTTGCATCCAAGATTTCTTCAATCGCATCTAGTGAATCTCACATCACATCTCGTAAAGGCTCGCATATGGTAATTTCTGCATCGCCTTTAGTTGCAAAGGCTCACATTCTGGAGCCTTAATCGCATATTGCATTTCTTGTGTTGCATTTGGTAAATGTGGTTGCATTCAATCCTTTGGGAGAGCCTCTCGAGACTGTTTTGAAGACACTATTAGACAACAAAGTTCTCACAATTCTAGATTCCAAACCATTGGAACCAGCGGTCAAACCAAGGTGGTGGGATGATAATTCTTACTGTTTCTTTCACAAGAACAAAGGACACAAGACTAACAATTTCCTTAAGCTTAAACATGTTATTCAAGACCTCATCGAAGGGGGAATGATCAAAGTGTAGGGACACACTACCAATGAAGATCATACAATATTTAATAAACCATTCCCTAATTACAACAAAGGGGAAACATCTAAAACGAAAGGTAATGAAGTAAACTACACTTACTCCAATAATGATAATATGATTAATATGCTAGACATTAAAACTGAATCAATTAATGTGGTCACAACCAAAAGTGTTTCTTTCCAATCAAATGCGGTGACTCAGAGCCAAGCACAGGTCATGATCTAAGGACCCAATTCTTCCCCAAAACTGACATCAACATCCAAGGTTCCTATTGTTACTATTCCCAAACCAACAAAAAAACATGTGGTAACTATTCCTACAACAAAGTATGACTTGGTGGACCAATTTCAATGAACCTCTGCCAAAATTTCCATTTTTGAGTTACTTAAAATATCCACAGTGCATAGGGAAATCCTAGAACAAGCCTTACATGCCGCAAATGTACCAAAGGACCTTGATATAGAAAAATTCCAAGTGATGGTCAATCACATCTCAGTGCCACATTACCTCTTCTTTCCTGAAGAGGATGATAAGTCATTGACACATCCACATAATCAACCCCTCCATATTGAAGTCCCCATTCATAAATCCTGTGTTAGAAACATATTGATAGATGGAGGTGAAAGATTGAATATTTGTATACTTAATCTAATCAAGAAACTGGGTCTCTCAGAACAGACCATTGAATCTAGAAGCAAAATAACTATCAAAGATTATGATGAGGAAGAAAGATCCTCTAAAGGTCTTATTGTTCTACCCATTAGAGTCAGACCAATTGAAAGGAATATTGTATGTCAAGTTCTGGATCTACCCCTAGCCTACAACATGCTATTGGGGAGACCATGGATTCACAAAATGCACTTACCACTAGTGTATCAAGTTTCCACATAATGGGGTGGAAGTGACAATTCCTGTGGATGCTAATTATACTTGTAACAATATCAAAGTAGGTAGTATGATTTCACATAACAAGGAAGCTATGGATGAAATGGCTCCTAAGACAACCAAGGAAATGGTTATGAAGAGTTTTGGCAAAACCTTAAAACTTGAAGAAACAAGTATGGGAGAATACAAACTGGACCTGACTCCGTCACTGATAGAACTTCCGGTATCACCAAGATCCTATGGAAAACCTTCCTCAACATTCACACCTACTGCATTCAAGGAGCCAGAAATCCACAAAGTAACTGGCATGGTAAAGGCATCCACATCTTCTTCAGATAACATAGAAGAACTAGCAGTCTTGGACTGGCTTTACAAAGGGGAACCGATGGAAACTGGGGTCAAGCACGTAGAAATATCTTCAGAATAGTATGGTAAAGGATATGATCTCCTCAAGAAAATGGGATACAAAGGAAAAGGACCTCTAAGTGACACTAGAACAGGACTTATTGAACTTTTACACATGAAGTTCAGGAATACCAGAGACAAAACAGGACTAGGTTTGAATACTGAATCTGACAAACCCGCTTCAAAAGATAGTCTGATCTCTAACAAAGGGAGTGATGAAATAGATGAGATAGTGCTATAACCATGGCCTTATGAAATATTATTACATATTGGCATAGAGAATCCCAAATATCAAGGAGAGCACTATGTATGAAGCTTTGAGGTACCACAAGATCTTCACACCCCTTTGTTAACACAACCTCCTATATGAGGGGTAGGAGACATAACAACACTTGATCTAGAGATACCATTGATAGAAACAACTACTGAAGACACACCTCGACAATAGGATTTACATCCTAACTGGGGGCAGTTGGTCACAATCACACATGTTCTTGATCTACCACACTTTGATCCACAAGTAGCTAACTGAGTAAACTAGATAATTATTGCTGAATACTTAAATAGATCTGATGAAAAAATCACCAACTCTTATGATTATGAATGGGATGAGCTATCTGTCACCACATAAGACATTGAAATAGATACAATTCACATGTTTGTGGCTCCCTCAGCACCTTGTGAACATTCTAACACTACTCCCAACAATAGTGATATTCCTGAAGCAAAGGAAGAGTTCCTTCCCCCATTCATTGATGGGGAGATTGGTGTTCTCATAACTCTAGAAGAATTTCAAAGGCGACAAGCAAGAAGCCTCCTTTTACAAAGATATGATGATGAAATTTCTACTAACGAGTCACTAGAGTTTGGTCCACATATGACTAACAATGGCCCTTTTAATGATGATCTAGCTCTTATTGATCTAAACATCGAAGAATTTAACTTAATAGGACATGTCATGTCAGTTAATAGTCATGATGCTAATGCGATGATGTCCTTCCAAGAGTTTGATTCCTTGTCTTTGATAAAACCTGACCTAATTGATTGGACTAGTATGGCTCCTACTCCTATCCTTGACTTTCCCAATAACTACACCTTGGCTTGCTATCTAAACACTTGTGAACCTTATCCTTATTCCACCAATGCAAGGAGTGTAAACATGTCACAGGAGGATATCAAATTTTTGAGTAAAAAATTGAAGAATAACAAGAAAAAGGGAATTGATGGTGAAAACCATGTTGTGGAAGTGTGAGATCCTAAAATAGTAAAAACAAAAGATGTATCTGATGGTGAAAACCTCTAAGAGGTGCCAAAGGATGAGATTCCTGATATCCTCCCCAAACACTTTCAAGAAAGGTCTTCAGTTCTGATAGAACCAACATGGCCAGTTAATTTGGGCACAATTGAAGATCCTCAAATAGTACACCTAGCACAATCTTTCTTAGAAGAAGAGAAGACACAGTTCATGGAGTTCGTGAAAGAGAAGAAGATCAACTTTGCATGGTCTTATATAGATATGCTTGGACTAGATCCTAATCTAATCATGCACCACTTATCTATAGCTACCGAGATCAAGCCCGTGAAATAAAAACTTAGAAAGATGCATCCTCATATTGCATTACTAGTAAAGAGGGAGCTAGAGAAATTGTTGAAAGCTGGATTCATCAGAGTCATTACATATGCAAGATGGATCTCCAATGTGGTCACAGTGTCTAAATCTGATAAATCTATCAGGATATGTACATACTTCAGAGACTTAAACAAGGCATGTCCTAAGGATGAATTCCCACTACCTATTATTGATATGATCATAGACCTCACAACAGGCTACCAAATGTATTCATTAATGGATGGTTTCTTAGGCTACAATAAGATAAAAATTGCCCCTGAGGATCAAGTGAAAACTGCATCTACATGTGCATAGGGCACCTTTTGCTGGAACGTCATGCCATTTGGGTTAAAGAATGTCAGTGCTACATATCAAAGAGAAATTACTTCAATATTCCACGATATGATGCATAAAAACCTTGAGATTATGTGGATGACACCTTAGCTAAATCCAAGGAAAAGAACACCCATATTTCTGATTTATGAAAGATATTGGATCGTATGGAGCAATTTCAACTCATGCTCAATCCAAAGAAGTGTGCCTTTGGGGTCCAATCAGGAAAACTCTTAGGGTTTATAGTTTCAGCAAAGGGAATTGAGGTAGATCCTGCAAAGGTCAAATCTATTCTAGAGATGAACCCTCCAAGAAACATCAGTCAAATGAGGACATTGCAAGGGAGACTTCAATCAATCAGGAGGTTCATGTCACAACTTGTTGACAGAGCACAACCCTTTACCGAATTAGTAAATAAAGGGGTCACCTTCAAATGGGCTGAACACTGTGAAGCTAACTTTAGGGAATTAAAAGGGTACCTAGCTACTCCTCCTATTCTTATGGTGCTTATTCATGGAAATCCCTTACTCTTGTATATTTCAGCTACAACTACATTACTAGGAGTATTTCTAGCACAAGAGGAGGAAGCTAAGAAAGAAATAGCTATCTACTACATCAGTAGAACACTAGTCTCCTATGAACTCAATTACAACATTATTGAGAAAGCTTGCTTAGCAGTAGTCTTCACATCACAAAAATTGAGACACTAAATGCTCTCACATATAGTAAGGTTCATTGCTAAGATCGATCCTCTGAAGTAGCTTTTGAGGAAAACAACATTAACAGGGCGTCAGGGGAAATGGGTCCTCATTCTAAGTGACTTTGATATTGAGTATATAGACATGAGGGCTATTAAAGGACAAGTCCTCACAGACCAACTAGATGATTCACCACTTCAAGATGATGAGCATTTAAAGATTGAATTTCCTGATGAGACCATTATGAATTTGACTGAATATCCATGGAAGATGTACTTTGATGGTTCTTTCACACAACAAGGCTCTGGAGCAAGAGTTCTGTTCATAACTCCTCAAGGCTACAAGATACCCAAGTCTTACAAATTGATGTTCCCATGCACATACAACATATCTGAATATGAGGCATTGGTAAATGGTCTTAAGCTTGCCATGGAATGGAAAATTGTAGAGTTACATGTATATGGTGACTCCCAGCTCATTATAATCAAGTTAATGGAGATTACCAGACAAAAGATGAAAATTTGACACACTACAAACAACTGGTTGATGACCTCAAGAAGTACATTATCTTCATCATGTTCCAACAAATACCGAGAATAGAGAACAAAGCTGTAGATGCTATGGCTACATTGGCATCTATGTTACAACTAGAAGAAAATTAATTCCGCTATGACTTCTTGGTGGAAGAACTCTCCTATCCTACTTTTGATACCTCTGAATACCAAGTAATCTATGCTTTAAACACCCTAGACCAATCTCAGTATGCTAATATCATTGCTTACCTCACTAACCAAACTATTCCCAACAATCTATCCAGAAATGAGAAAAGAGCTCTGATTAGGATAGAATCACGTTATGTCCTCATAACTAATAATTTATATCGACGAGGTCTTGACAGTATGCTTCTTAGATGTTTATAACTCAAAGAGTCTAATCGCACATTAAAAGAAGTCCACAAAGGTGTATGTGAATCAAATTTGAACGAATTTTCACTAGCAAAGAAACTGCTTAGAGTAGGCTATTACTGGCCTACCATGGAGAAAGATGCTATTCACTTTTCCAAAAAATGTCATAAATGCCAGACACATGGAAATCTCATCCATGCTCCCTCCAGAGAACTTATAACTTTCATTACACATTGGCCATTTCAACAATGGGCCTTTGACTTGGTTGGACAAATATATCCTAATTCTTCAAATGGACACAAGTTCATCATTATGACCACTGAGTATTTTAAGAAGTGGGTCGAGGTCATGATGCTAATCAAAACCACTAGAAAATAGGTGGCTATGTTCATTTTGAACTACATTATCTGTAGATATGGGATACCCTCTTCAATTGTAACAGACAATGGGGGCCAATTTAAAAATCAAGACATTGATGACCTTTGTGAACAGTTCCACATCACCCAACATTGCTCCTCAATCTATTACCCTCAAGGTAATGGATAGGCTCAGGCATCAAATAAGAATATTCTCAAAATCCTACACTGAACTGTAAGTAAGTCTGGAAGAGACTGGAATCTACAACTAAATCTGACACTATGGGCCTACAGAACAAGCATCAAAAAACCAACTGGAGCCACACCATTTGCTCTAGTCTATAGCACTGAAGTAGTACTACCTATTGAGGTTGAAATCCCATCTTTTCAGATATCTTTACAAGGTCTTGTTACTAATGAGCAATACCGCATGGATAGGGTGAATTATTTAAACCTACTTGATGAGCGCAGACAACAATCATTCAATCATCTAAAGGTGTACCAAGCACGTATGTCCAAAGGGTACAACAAGAAGGTCAAACCAAAAAAAATTGAAGTGGGGGATCTCATCTTAAAAGAGAATCCTAAGAACCAACCCAACAGAGAACATAAGGGAAAATGTGAACATAACAGGCTGGGAACTTATGTTATCACTGCTACTTTTGGGACTAGAGCTTATCAGCTCGCTACACCTAAGGGAGACGTCCTTCTAGATCCTATCAATACTTTGCATTTAAAGCGGTTCT
>MU223908.1:1371385-1402398 GCA_018584345.1 Thuja plicata
GTGAACATAACAGGCTGGGAACTTATGTTATCACTGCTACTTTTGGGACTAGAGCTTATCAGCTCGCTACACCTAAGGGAGACGTCCTTCTAGATCCTATCAATACTTTGCATTTAAAGCGGTTCTATGCTTGATGTTCGGCTAGCATATTATGTACAGTGGAATAGTTCTTAGAAAATACCAAAAACATTTAGAAAATTGATCCTACATAAATCCAAAAAAGTGGAAAAAGTCCTAAAGAAAGGTATCCTTTGTGAAAACTTGGCAAATAGGCACCATGATACTACAAAGACATTCAAAAAATTAAAAATAGCAAAAAAATTGAAAAAGAGAAAAGTGCCTTGATGAGAACCTGGTAAAACGGGCATCTTGGTAGCAAAAAAAGAAGAAAGAAAAGATCTTGCCAAGTGGTGAAAACCTGGCAATCAGGCATCACTTGTGTTCTGCACTCCATCTATTAATGCATTACTGATACTAATCCTTCACGATCACACCTGTGCTAAAATGTTGACTTTGTTTCCTACACAACTATCTTATCCTCGCTTGGGATTTGTCTGTATTTATGTCTTAGGATCAAGGCATTCTGCACTAGGGGTGTCTTTTCCAGTCTGATAGGTTACATCTGCTAGGTCATCATAGGTTGGTTTGTCTAGTAATAACATGCTTCTTTATACTTTTGCCAAACTATCACTTTCATGAAACAAGGATGACGCAAACATTGCACTAACATGAACGGTGTTCCTATGACCTACATTGGATTGCAAACATGAACAAATTTATATACAGACATGGAACACATATTTGCTTGAATTCCAACTTTTTGATTGATGAATCTATACTATGCTTTAAAAATGAATTAATAGTATTTCTCAATACTACCTAAACACAGTTTGATTTTGGTTTGATTATGACTCTTTTATGTACCCATGATGTTTTAAATAGAGGCATCTAATAAATTATGAATTTTATTGGGTTGATTCACAATTGGTAGTTGTTATGTCTTCCGAGTTACTCCATGACGTCTGCGCAAAGACAAAGAGTCACAAGGATAGGGTGCATAACATTTTCTTGGTTTTCTACTTATGGTGATTGTTCAAAATAATCCTATAAATTTCACCTAACTTGGATGTTTATGATAAGAGTTGCCACCATGAGTGGATAGCCGCATATATATCGATCTTTGTTATGTGTAAACTACGGTGAGGTTGAAACAATTTCCTTGTTTGTTTTCTCAACTCAGATTCTCACTAAGGTATACAAAGCATAATGTACCCAAGGATATGAATTTTCAAGGTCATTGCAGGTCCAATATCTTACCTTACATAGATTCTGATATAATAAAAGGAAAGTGGCTAACTTGTCATCCTGGCTTCTATGCCTTGATGCCTTAGTCTATTTCTGACATTATATCCAATAAAAATAGTATCCATACTTTCATTATATCAGTGGGTATTAGTGATGGTTGTACTATCAGGTGGTATCCATTCTAAAAAGTGCCCAATGATGATAAAATGCTACAATATCTACAAATAAGTGACAATTCTAAGAGTCTGCATATAGACACATTTAGAGATTGCATGCTTCTTTTTTATAAGAACAAAATAAAGGATTTGAGCTCAAAATCCTCTCTATTTTTAATTCATCTGAAATCCAAGATATTTACATATCCATGATTCCTAAAATCTTTGATCAATTGAGAATGAAACCGAACTCACATTTTAAACGTAATTAACTTGGTACTCTTGTATTTTCTCTGAACACACCTTCATTTCTTCACTTCTTCTAATCCATTATTTCATTCCCCTACCTGATCCATGCAAGTGATACATTATTTCAATAGAGGGTTTTATTTCCTTCCTTCGATTTCGTTCCTAAGGGGGCATGATCACACTATCATCAATCAAATTCTTGCTTGAAACAACATTAAAATGACTTCGTTATCAAAAAACTAGGGGCATGAAAGTTTCCTTGAATAAGTCAGAACTATTGGATAGAAAGCTTTGGTTCTCATAAGCTGGATATCTTGTGTTTCCTTATTTTAAAAGATTCTTATTAAGCTATTGGCAGCTTCATACTGACTGTTGGACGAAAACCAAGTTCAGAATCAGTATTATCAATCTTTGGATGACAACCAAGTTCAAAATTGGTATCTTTAAAATCTTTTATTGACTGTTGGATGATAACCAAGTTCAAAGTCAATTCTATCAGTTTAGTTTGATCAAGCGTGAGACTGATCTCATCAGACATTTCATTCGATCATGAGTGAAATTCTCAATCTTTTTGAAGTCAAAATAAAAAAATTTCTTTGAATCAATGCGCTGCTTGCACATCAATTCAAAGAGGGGTAAATGTAACCACCCAAATTTGGTCTGCTCAGACTATAGACCCTATTTTCTCTAAGTGTGATCATACCCCTAATTATGTTCAAATGACCCTGTTACTGCTTGCCATAATTAATTTAATCTCCTAAGGTGATCAAATCACTAAGTTAATTACTTTTAGGCAAAATCATAATCAATCAAATACATGGCTAAAATGATTAATTTTCTAAGAATTAAATAAAGCCCTAAATCAATTGCTCACTTGCAAAAGAACCCATTCCCCTAGCCTAATTAATTTAATTAATTTGGCTATAGTCTTATTGATTATTAAAAAGTAATTAAATGTTTAAATAATTAATATCCCTATTTTGGAATGAATTAAATAAATTTTATTCATTTCATTAATATTCCTCTAAAACCCTAACCTAACCCACTTCAACCACTTTGACTCTGGGTTTAAACCTATCCCAACCCATTCACCCTTGCTAAATCTAATTCTAATCTTAATTCTATCCTAACCCACCTCCTCATGTTGTCATATTCCATTAAGGAATGATTAAGGACTCCACCCACTTGAGAAATTCAAGGAATCTCAAGATTCCTTTCCTCAAGTCCACCTTCTCAAGCTTGCCTGTTACACCCTTCCCATGCTTCTTTAAGACTCTCATTAATGCCTCATTAATGGAGATTCCTTAAGCCCATGCCTCCACCATGCCTCATTAATGCCCAAGGCATTAATGCCTCTTACACTTCATTAATAAGTTTTTCAACTCTATTAATGCACCTTGTCCCCCCTCTCTCTCCTCATTCTTCTATAAATAGAAGGTGTTTTTGAGCACAAATAAGCCCATAATTTTAGAATCAAATGCATTGCTATGCTGTTAGAATAAACATAGATTCATATCATCTTTTAGATTTCATGTTTATGCATTGTTATTTTCATGCCTTTTAGAGCTAGAATGCATGCTTAATGGTTAAATAGTTTGTTTTTAACTTAAATCTTTCATGCTAAGTCATATATGTCACTGATAGTAGCATAATCTGAGGGATGTTATATTGCTTATCATACTCTTATTAGTTAGAAATTAATAGGTCAATTTTAGTGCTTTATATGCTCATCTAACCATGTTTTTCACTAATGCAATGATCTATTGAAGTGTTGTGTCATAGCTAACAAGTGCAATATTTCACACACACATTTTCAACACCCATCATTGGGCAAGATTCAAGGTTTTCCTCATTTTTGACCTCATTTTTCACTAATCTTTCCCCCTAGTTTTCAGGTCCACAATCGCATCTGGTCATTTTGGCCTGCATCCAGGATACGTCCTCGCACTGCAGAAATCAAGGCTCGTATCCAATGTGTAGAATTTCATTTGGGGAACATCTAGCTGCATCTGGTGACAAGGGTTTGTATCTAGTATATGGTATTGCATCCTATGTTTTAGGATCGCATCTGGTTAAAAATATTGTGTACTTCATTGCCTAACCTCTAACAAATTGATCACTTTGGTGTTTGTCTTTTAAAGAAGCCTAACTAGTGTTTGCAGGTTGCTATCAAAGGTTTTCTTTGGAGTTGAACAAAGAATACTAATGTGATTTTTCAAGTTGCCCAACCCCCTTCTTGACCTCTATTTTTACATGCTTTTTACACTAAAAACATTTTCTAATCTTTTACTAAACTGACTAGAGGACTATGCTCTTTTCCTTTTAAGGAAAATCAGAAACTCACACATCAATTTATGGGTTGAAAGGAATTTGGAGATGATTGAACCAAGCAAACAAAAATAAATTTCTTTTGGATTAGTAAATGAACAAATCAAAGCACTAAATTTGTGGGCTAAATGAACAATCTCATTGTCTAATTTTGGGGATCAAAAATTGAACAAGCTACTCATCTAAATTTGTGGATAATTGAACAACACAAATTTTAGTTTCAAGCATTATGTTTTCCATAAAGTAGGAACATCTTAAATCAAGCACAACATTGCTGGAGGGAACGAACTGTTTGCTTGAAACTATTTTGGGAGAAAATGACATGGATTAAGAGAGTATGCTCTTCTTCTTTGGAGGAATCATAAATCTAGACGTCCTACACTTGCCAATCCTTTGTACACTTATTTAATAGTAGAGGGCCTTCTGGTTGAGGAAAAAAATCTCTTGGGAACGACCCAAGTGAGGACAGGTTTTATACTAACCCTTCCAACTCACTATAAATAATTGCTTCCTTGTAGGCCAAAGCCCCGGAAGATGGAATCGATTTTGTTCATGGAATTTTGACATCTTTCCTTGAACATGCTTGGGTATGTGTAGAGTAGAGTTGCTTGAATATTTCTTGTGAGACTACATATACTTAAGTACTCATAAGGCTATACGCCTCAATTTTTCCTTGTGCAATTCTATGGGAGACGGTTTCAAATGGATTTCCCAATCATAAAGCATAGTTAAATTGAAAGAATTCCTGATTTACCCCTGAAAGGGTGATAATCCTTGTGCAAGGCAAAAATCAATTGCCCCAAGTCACTCGTCATATCATGCCCTCACTTACGTTTGGAGTCGGCTAATACAACATCATGACTGGATCCATTGCGTGCTTGGTGATGGCTATATTCTAATTAGCATTTGAGAGTGTACCTAAGACAACGAGCAAGGATTTTTATCTTCCACCTAGAAAATAGGGATACGATGTGTGCCTGTTTCACCCTTTAACAATGCAACAATGCTTGACATAACTGAAAGATCACTAAAAAGATAATGTTTTCAAAACAAGCAACAAATTTCAATCTTGGGTCTACACATGTGTTTTCATTCATTGACAAGTCTCAGAACGCAGAACTACAATCAGATGAACTTCACGCACTTCAAAGATGAATTTTTCAAAACTGATAAAATTTGATAGGGACATTAGAAAATTGCATCCCATATTTCCTGGCTCGTTTTTGGTATCTTGGCTCACATCTAGTATCCTGGCTCGCATCTGGTTAACAAATCATCACATCTAGGGTTCCTGCTCGCATCTAGGGTCGTTAGTAGCTTGCATCCTATATTTCTAGGCTCGCATCTGGGAGCTTGCATCTAGGATAGTGGGCACTTGCAGCATAGATTCTCAAGAAAACTTAGTTGATTTGGATACCCTTTTGGCTATTTAGTCTGCCCCTGTTGTCTTTTCTAGTCTCCCTGTTGCTGTGTTGAAACACTTTTTCAAACGTCTACCTTGCATGTTCAGTTAGTTTTTTGTTATCCATCTCAATACATGTGGTCTATCCACTTATTACAACAACTTGGTTCCTAAATCACTATTAGGGCATTCTAACCCTCTGACACTGCAATCATTTACTTCTACCAAAACTTAAACAATACTTCCACCTAGACACACTCACTTGAATGATTTGAGATACTGCCTAACACTCTCTGGAAACTTTGACAAAGTTGAGGTACAACCACATGGTTAACACAAGATGCAACAAGTACACATCTAAAGGATCAAAAGTGCCTCCTAAATCACTACACTTTTAGGGAGAAACATCTCGCAGTTCCCTACTCGATCTAGACTCTCCACAAATGGACAGAAGAACTTGTGAATGGAGTGCAAATTTTGAAGAATATGACAATAGAAAAAGCCAGGAGCACAAAGATATCGATGAAAAAGAAGAACCCACATTTGAACATCCTCCATTTGGATCAGACAGTGAGGGGGACATCCCTGAAGATGAGTACGATAAACTCAAACAGAGCAAGAGGTTCCACAAGATACTAGAAAGGATAATTGATGAGGATAAAGAGAAATAATTTCTCCATTTAGCATCCACTGGCGTAAAATTACCCAAGGATTATGATGTGGAACAACTAAAAGAAAAGGAGATACCAACTGCTATTTCTATTCTCGCCAAACAACTTACCTTAATGCAAATGGAGCTTGCGACTCTCAAGAAAGAGAAGGCTAAACCCAAAACAAAATACTAAGTGGACTCCATTTGTCCATTTCATTTTGACAAAAGTATCACTATGGTTCCATTTCCTCCCAACGTGGCATGACCAAAATATGACAAGTACACGGGAGAGACTGATCCACATGACTATGTTTGAGATTTTTGTGCATTTAGCATAGAGTACATGCATGAACCCACTTACCTCATGTGACTATTTCCTAGAAGTCTAGGAGGCAATGCCATGGGATGGTTTTCAAAACTTACACCCAAGGTCAAAAATTTCGAGGAGCTAATACAATAGTTCATCCAACATTACTCTTATAATATCCAGCATGACATGACTATGATGGATCTATGCAACACTAAACAGAAGACTGGCAAATCCTTTACCCACTTTCTACAAAGGTGGAGGAAAATCTTTGCATGGTATTCAAGAGCCATTCTTGAACCCAAAAAAATGGAAATATTTGTCAATAACTTGATACTAGAATTGAACTACGCATTGCAGATGCAAGATTCCCCTAGCTTCGACAGGATGATCAAGAATGCCCTCTGTATCAAAGAATTATGGTAAAAAAGGGGGAGATCACTCTTCAAAGTGAAAACAAACCTAACAACTCCAACTCCAAGCCTAAATGGTGGAAACATAACAAAAATGTTGTCAACGATGGCGTAGTAGAAGCATCCAATGTTGGTCCTAAACCTGAAGAATTCAATCTAACCAACAGTATGCAAGCAAGCAAAAATGCCAAGGTAACGACCCCCATACCCAAAGCAAACAATGATAATAGAAAGGGTCGGAAATGGACTTCAAAACCTCAAAGAACATTCACTCCTTTGGGAGAGCCTCTCAAGACTATTTTGAAGACACTATTAGACAACAAAGTTCTCACAATTCTAGATTCCAAACCATGGGAACCAGCGGTCAAACCAAGGTGGTGGGATGATAATTCTTACTATGTCTTTCAAAAGAACAAAGGACACAAGAATAACAATTGCCTTAAGCTTAAACATGTTATCCAAGACCTCATCAAAGGGGGAAAGATCAAAGTGGAGGGACACACTACCAATGAAGATCATACAACATTTAATAAACCATTCCCTAATTATGACAAAGGGGAAACATCTAAAGGGAAAGGTAATGAAGTAAACTACACTTACTCCAATAATGATAACATGATCAATATGATAGACATTAAAATTGAATCAATTAATGTGGTCACAATCAAAGGTGTGTCTTTCCAATTGAATGCGGTGACTCAGAGACAAGCACGAGTCATGATCAAAGGACCCAATTCTTCCCCAAAACTGACATTAATGTCCAAGGTTCCTATTGTTACTATTCCCAAACCAACAAAAAAACACATGGTAACTATTCCTGCAAAAAAGTATGACTTGGTGGACCAATTGCAATGAACCTCTACCAAAATTTCCATTTTTGAGTTACTTAAAATATCCACAATGCATATGGAAATCCTAGAACAAGCCTTACATGCCGTAAATGTACCAAAGGACCTTGGTATAGACAAATTCCAAGCGATGGTCAATCACATCTCAATGCCACATTAACTCTCCTTTTCTAAAGAGGATGATAAGTCATTGACACATCCACATAATCAACCCCTCCATATTGAATTCCTCATTCATAAATCCCATGTTAGACGTGTATTAATAGATGGAGGTGTAGGATTGAATATTTGTACACTTAATATAATTAAGAAATTGGGTCTCTAAGAACAGACCATTGACTCTAGAAGCAAAATAACTATCAAAGATTATGATGAGGAAGAAAGATCCTCTAAAGGTCTTATTGTCCTACCCATCATAGTCAGACCAATTGAAAGGAATGTCATATGTCAAGTTCTGGATCTACCCCTAGCCTACAACATCCTATTGGGGAGACCATGGATTCATGAAATGCAAGCTGTGCTATCTACTTACCACTAGTGTATCAAGTTTCCACATAATGGGGTGGAAGTGACAATTCCCGCAGATGCTAATTATACTTGTAACAATATCAAAGCAGGTAGTATGATTCCACATAAAAATGAAGCTATGGATGAAATGTCTCCTGAGACTACTAAGGACATGGTTATGAAGAGTTTTGGAAAAACCTTAAAACTTGAAGTAACAAGTATGGGAGAATACAAATTGGACCTGACTCCATCACTAACATAACTTCCAATTTTACCAAGATCCTATGGAAAACCTTCCTCGAAAGTCACACCTACTGCATTAAAGGATCTAGAAATCCACAAAGAAACTAGCATAGTAAAGGCATCCACATCTTCTTTAGATAACACAGAAGAACAGGTAGTCTTGGACTGGCTTTACAAAGGGGAACTGATGAAAACTGAGGTCAAACATGTAGAAATATCTTTAGAATAATATGGTAAAGGATACAATCTCCTCAAGAAAATGGGATACAAAGGAAAATGACCTCTACGCAACACTGGAAGAGGAATTATTGAACATGTACACATGGAGTTCAAGAATACCAGAGACAAAACAGGACTAGGTTTTAATACTGAATCTGAAACCTGCTTCAAAAGATAGTTCAATATTTGACAAAGGTAGTGATGAAACATATGAGATAGTGCTAGAACCATGGCCTTATGAAAGATTATTACATATTGGCATAGAGAATCCCAAATAAAAAGGAGAGCGCTATGTACCAATATTTGAGGTACCACAAGATCTTCACACCCCTTTTTTAACACAACCTTCTATACAAGGGCTAGGAGACATAACAATAGCTGATCACAAGATACCATTGATAGCAATAGTTACTGAAGACACACCTCGACAATAGGATTTACATCCTAACTGGGGGCAGTTGGTCACAATCACACATGTTCTTGATCTAATACACTTTGATCCACAAATAGCTAACCGAGTACACCAGATAACTATTGTTGAATACTTAAATAGATCTGATGATGAAATCACTAACTCTCATGATTATGAATGGGATGAGATATCTATCACCACAGAAGACATTGAAATAGATACAATTCACATGTTTGTGGCTCCCTCAACACCTCGTGAAAATTCTAACACTACTACCAACAATAGTGATATTACTAAAGCAAAGGAAGAGTTCCTTCCCCCAATCATTGATGGGGAGACTGGTGTTCTCATAATTCTAGAATAATTTCAGAGGCGACAAGCAAGAAGCCTCCTTTTAGGAAGATATGATGATGAAAGTTCTACTGAAAAGTCACTAGAATTTGGTTTGCATATGACTAACAATGACCCTTTTAATGATGATCTAGCTCTTATAGATCTAAAAATCAAAGAATTTAACTTAACAGGACATGTCATGTCAGTTAATAGTCATGATGCTAACGTGATGATGTCCTTCCTAGAGTCTGATTCCTTGTCTTTGATAAACCCAGACCTAATTTATTGGACTAGTATGGATCCTACTCCTATCCTCAACTTTCCCAATGACTACACCTTGGATTTCTATCTAAAAGCTTGTGAACCTTATCCTTCTTCCACCAATGCAAGGAGCATAAAAATGTCACAAGAGGATATAAAGTTTCTCAGTCAAAAATTGAAGAATAACAAGAAAAAGGGAACTGATGGTGAAAACCATGTTGTGACAGTGTCAGATCCTAAAATAGTAAAAACAAAAGACGTATCTGATGGTGAAAACCTCTTAGAGGCACCAAAGGATGAGATTCTTGATATCCTCCCTGAACACTTTCAGGAAAGGTCTTCAGTTCTGATAGAACCTACATGACCATTTAATTTGGGTACAATTGAAGATCCTTAAATAGTACACCTAGCACAATCTTTGTTAGAAGAAGAGAAGACATAGTTCATGGAGTTCCTAAAAGAGAAGAAGATCAACTTAACATGGTCTTATACAGATATGCCTGGACTAGATCCTAATCTAATCATGCACCACTTATCTATAGCTCTCGGGATCAAGCCTGTGAAACAAAAACTTAGAAAGATGCATCCTCATGTTGCATTACTAGTAAAGGCGGAGCTAGAGAAGTTGTTGAAAGTTGGATTCATCAGAGTCATTGCCTATGGAGGATGGATCTCCAATGTGGTCCCAATGTATAAATCCAATAAATCTATCAGGATATGTACAGACCTCAAAGACTTAAACAAGGCATGTCCTAAGGATGACTTCCCATTGCCTAATATTGATATGATCATAGACCTCAGAACAGGCTACCAAATGTATTCATTAATGGATGGTTTCTCAGGCTACAATCAGATACAAATTTCCCCTGAGGATCAAGAGAAAATTGCATTTACATGCGCATGGGGCACCTTTTTCTGGAACGTCATGCCATTTGGGTTAAAGAATGTCGGTGTTACATATCAAAGAGAAATGAATACTATATTCCATGATATGATGCATAAAAACATGGAGGATTACGTGGATGACACCTTAGCTAAATCCAAGGAAAGGAGCACTCATAATTCTGATTTACAAAAGATATATGATTGTATGGAGAAATTTCAACTCAGGATCAATCCAAAGAAGTGTGCCTTTGGGGTCCAATCAGGGAAAATCTTAGGTTTTATAGTTTCAGTGAAGGGAATTTAGGTAGATCCTACAAAGGTCAAATCTATTCTAGAGATGACTCCTCCACGCAACATCAGTCAAATGAGGACATTGCAAGGGAGACTTCAATCAATCAGGAGGTTCATGTCACAACTTGTTGATAGAGAAAAACCCTTTACCAAATTACTACATAAAGGGGTCACCTTCAAATGGGATGAACAATATGAAGCTAGCTTCAGGTAATTAAAAGGGTACCTATCTACTCCTCCTATTCTTATGGCACCTATTCATGGAAAGCCCTTACTCCTGTATATTTCAGCTACAACTACATCACTAAGAACATTGCTAGCATAAGAGGATGAAGCTAAGAAAGAAATAGCTATCTACTACATCAGTAGAAAAATAGTCTCCTATGAACTCAATTACAAAATTATTCAGAAAGCTTGCTTAGCTATCATCTTTGTATCACAAAAATTGAGACACTACATGCTCTAACATATAGTAAGGCTCATTACCAAGATTGATCCTCTGAAGTACCTTTTGAGAAAAATAGCATTAATAGAGCGTCTGGTGAAATGGGTCCTCATTCTAAGTGAATTTGAAATTGAGTATGTAGACATGAGGGCTATTAAAGGACAAGTCCTCACAGACCAACTAGCTGATTGTCCACTTCAAGATGATGAGCCTTTAAAGATTGAATTTCCTGATGAGACCATTATGCATTTGACTGAATATCCATGGAAGATGTACTTTGATGGTTCTTTCACACAAAAAGGCTCTGGAGAAGGAGTTCCATTCATAACTCCTCAAGGCTACAAGATACCCAAGTCTTACAAATTTATGTTCCCATGCACAAATAATATTTCTGAATATGAGGAATTGGTAAATGGTCTTAAGCTTGCCATGGAATGGAAAATTGTAGAGTTACATGTATATGGTGACTCCTAGCTCATTATCAATCAAGTTAATGGGGTTTACCAGAAAAAAGATGAAAATTTGACACCCTACAAACAACTAGTTGATGACCTCAAGAAGTACTTTGTCTTCATCACATTCCAGAAAATACCCAGAATAGAGAAAAAAGTTGCAGACGCTATGGCTAGATTGACATCTATGTTACTATTACCCATGTTTTTCTCATCTAGTAAAATTGGCTACAGGTGGAGTCAAATGAGGCTCCCACAAGGATTGAGCCCAGCCTATGAAGGACTCTGAGTTTCTGGTTTTGGTCATGTCCTCTGCATTTCTGTTCAATTCCTATTTTGCCTTGTCCATGCAAATAACCTAAGTATGAAATTCCTAGGCATTATGGTAAACCCTAGCTCGATCATTTTTCACTCTATTTTCCCATTACCTTTTTTCAGGTCACTTAGGCTCCTTGAAAGTTCCATGTGCGCTTTTAGCATTACCTTCAATCTCTAAGTCACATGAGGAAAAAGGCATATTATATTTTATCCAGTGACCCCGAGATTTCCCTTTTAGTTGCGTAGTCTCCCAACGTAAACCAAGGTTAATAAAGTATCATGAGATACTGCAACTAACTATTTTCTTAACCCACAAATGTAGCTTGAGTAAAGCGGGATAAGGTTAAGTCCTTTTCAGTTGGGAGGTCTTGTGATTAATTGCGAGGGTAAGAATCCTTTACGAGACTTCGAGATTACTCAGTTGTCAAGTCTCTAGTTTCTCTATGGTTCGCAGAAGGTTGAGTTAAGGTCAGTGCTGATATAGGTGACAGTGGTGACAAGACAATGGAAAACAAATGATAGGGGAATGTGTGTCTTGATGGGCCCATGTTTCACACTCCTCCAGTCTCCAATTCTTGTAACCAAGATGGTATATTCTATTTTGTTTTGCGATTATGAAATCACCTTTGTCACTAGGTCTTTGAAAGGATGTAGAGTTAATAAAAAGATAAGAAGATTGTGAGACTGCATTGTTGCCGAGTCTCGTGATATAACTAAGATTAAAGAGAACAATTGGGAGATTCAACGACAAGGAAGGAAAGGTGACCCAAGATTATAACACGAAGCCCAGGTAGAGTAAGTCATCTATGACTACATTTCAAAGTAAAGACAGATTTTGATCTCAGCCATCGATGTAGATATCCATGCTAGCTGTAACTGTTGTCATACAAATATTTAAAAATTCAAATATCTTTGCAAGTCAGACTTAAACAGTTATGGAAGAGCTGACTAGCAGAGGATTAGATGGATAAGGGATGACCCTTCAGGAGGAATAAGGGGTTGAGTCAACTTTTCTGAAGGGGCAATCTGATTTCTAGCAATATTATTTGCAAATAGTATGGTCGATTTGACCCAAGTTGGGTTTCCTAATTAAGACCTCATTTCATGTATTTTTGACTGGTCTTCTTTCATATCTGATCCACCAATCTTTTCCAGAGATTTTCATTTATAGCAAGCTACTTTTCAAAAGATAGATCTTATCTTCAGTAGATGATTCCATATTTCTTCTGACGGATTGGACAGTTAGGGTTTCTATTATTTAGAGAGAAACATATTATAATGTAACCCTAATCAATTTTTGGGACTCCAAGCCTGCGTGCTGGGGAGTATATATATAAGTTTTGAGAGCTTTAGAGCTCAAAGTTTTCCTAACTTGGAAATTATCTATGGCATTCTTTCCGCCCTCTAATTTCTTTAGTTTGTAATCTTTCATTGATGTTTAGATATTGCAAAGGCTTTTTGTGACATTTTTTCTGTCCCTGGGCTTTCTTGTCTGAATCTCTCTTACTAAATTAGAATATATTGAGTGATTTCTAGTGAAACATTAGAGTCTTTAAGCCCTCTTTCTTTTGCAATAGTGTGTACTGCTATGGGTGATTTGATTTAGATGAGTTTGTGGATATTCTATAGTCCCCTGTCATTTTGTCTCATTCCTGTGCCGAATTGCAAAAAATGGATGTCTGCTTACAGGTCATTGTCTGTGTCTACTTATAGTAAATACACTATTGTTTGTGAAATTACTTCTTTCCCTGAATAGCCTCTGTTTGTCTCAGACCTCTCTATGAAATATTTATGCAAGCCTATCTAGGAAGTTGTGTTCTTTTGTTTCAAGGTTTTCATGCTGAGATTAGTCACTGTATTATGATTTAGGTCACCTTCGGTGTATCACCTAGTAGGATAATTTTCTTTCAGTCACTTCCCTTTCATGCATTCCTTCTATCCCTTTTCCCTCAAGAATTTACTTTCCTCTTAAGAAGCAAGTTTGGGTGATATATCAAGAGGAACCAACCTAGAATCTGGAGGTCTCATCTTGGTTAGAAAAAGGTCCCACAACCTTCAGATGATTCCCATGTTACACTAGATTACCAAGACTACAAGAGCTTGGATAAAGGGTGAAAATATAGGTGTCTAACAGTTCTGGCATGCCCGGTGGGACTCCATAAAGAATTTTATCTTGCAAGTCATGCTATCACTAATATGCTGATGACATGGTTCAGACCTAGAAGAGGTCATTTTGTTGCATATCTGGTGACTCTGTAGGTCTACTAGTTTCAAAGATCAAAGTGCTGGTATGTTCCAAGTTTTTACACATTTTTCAAAGTTCCAGCTAACTATAAGTAGATATGTCAAGTTGCTATGAGCAGTTAGGTTACTCTCCTTCTTATTATAATAATAATATGTCATGGACTAGTCATTAGCCATACCAAGGCCCTCTAGGACCTACTTTTACCCCAAGCTTCCATACTATGCAAGGCCATCAATATATCCAATATGCCCCAGATGATTATGCTCTTGTTAGAGATTATGAGCAAGCCCTCCAAAGAGAAAACCCATGGGAACTAAAGGCACAACAAGAGATGTTGATGCATAGGCAATTGGCCCACCATGCTTACCTCCCCCCCCTTTTTTAGCCCATTAGACAGTAGCCTCATATCTCAGAGGTTATGAGAGAACAAGGAAAGATAAAAGCTAAAGTGCTTGACATGATCAAGCAAATATCTGAGATAAAAAATTCGTAGCAAGATATGTAAACTCAAGCCTATGAGCAGCAAGATATGGAAGCTCATGGAAGTTTCCAAGGGTTTACCCCCTACCATGAAGGAAACACCTTGCAAACATGTATCCCTGGGATTGGGATGCTTCATGGACAACAATTTGAAGATGAGCTCAGTTATCAAGCTGAAGTTATTTCAGCAAAATTGAAAGCTCAAATTGCTGAAAGGGAAGCCCTTCAGCCTAAGATTCCAAAAGGGAGGTATCATTTTTTCCCACACCCTGCACAAGGAACCTGTAAGGCATCCACTTCTGAGCTTCAAGGACCTTCTTGAAGCACAAAAGACAACAAAGCACTTGCAGCCACCTTTGGAACATCAGCAGCCGAGAGAAGTGGTTGCAACAAGGGTGGAGCAGCACCAAAGTGGTGCAGGATTTGACTTACCAAGAGTCAGAGAAAATATGCCTTCCATGTCTTCCCTTAAAACCCTCCAACTACGTATTCCAAGTTTTAAGGTGAAGACTCCTACTTAGGTAACTGTGATAAAAGATCAGTGCACTAATCAATCAGGGTAGTTTGTCCAAAGAAATTATTCCCCCAAGAGGCCTCTATTGTCTCTTAGGGTGATGAATCTCTATGGAAATGGCCATCTCTACCTCTTTGTTGTCAAATGCAAAGCCTTTGCAAGGATACTAACTCAGTATCAGGGCAGGAGCTTGTGGTTAATGAGCTTCTCTATGATGATGCAGAAGAGATGAGGCCAAAGGCTTCAGAGCTTAGTAAGGATTGTGATGAGCTTGGACAGAAGGCTGAGAAGATGGGAATAGATATTCAAGTTGATACCTTGGTGAACCTATTAGAGGGGCTTCCCATCTTTGTTGATAAGGAGGTAGAAACTATGTCATTTCTTATGAAAAAAAATTAGTCAGGAGAAAGGATGCAGCTTCAGCAGATGATGGATGACAAAGAGGAGGATATCACCTTGTTAGATGAGCTGCCTAATTTTATTGAGTGGGATGATGAAGTTATCTCCATAACTACCCCTTCAACTTTACATCAAAAAGAGGAGAACATCAGTGAAGGCTTGGAAAAGTATGACTTTTCAGAGATCATAGGGATTTTTTGTGAAGGGCTAAATGATGAACCCTTAATCCCTGCGGTAGGAGTTCAGAGTTATGTGTCTACTGCAGAAGATCCATTTTCAGATTACTCCCTTTCAAAGGATCAGTCACCTAAGCAAAATTTGGAGCTAATTTCAGATCTTCAGGATCTTGACAGCTTTGATGAGCTTTTGGCCAGTTTAAAGGAAGGAGATGACAACCTTCTGACCATTAAAGAGGAGATGACATGGCTTTCCATAGTGAAAGAGGATGATAATAAAAAGAAGGAAGATGCTAGAGAGAAGATTTCTACCTTCAGAATCTCAAGGGGTTTCCCTATCAGATACCTAGCCCAAATGGAGTTTGCTGAGGTACAGTCACATGTTCAGATTGAGGTAAGTGAATCTGATCTCACTTTTGTAGAGGCAATTTGTTATTGTTTGAAAAATATATACATGCCTCATATATTTGTAATTGTCCTTATGCATGTACTACAAAATGTTTTATTTAGAAAAGGAAGCTTCTTTAGCAGTCCAATAAATGGTTTTGTTTAAACAAGTTTGTTCCACTAGTTAGCCTAGGGTAGGTTAGATTTCCTACTTTCTATCAAAGATTTCTAGTCTAACTTCTCAGATTTTCAAGAAGTGCCCATGCACATAAGTTTTGTTTCAAATTTGTTTCTCTATCAGAGGAAATTTTTTGTTCAAAGAGATGACTCCATGCCCAATGGAATGTTTCAAAGGCTACTAGTTCTCAATGTTTAGTAGACAAACATCCCACAGAAATCACCAAGAATGTTACCCAAATTTTCCTCATCTGGTAAAATTGGCTATAGGTGGAGTAAAATGAGGCTCCCACAAGGGTTGAGCCTAGCCTATGAAGGACTCTGGGTTTCTGGTTTTGGTCATGTCCTCTGCATTTCTATTCAGTTCCCTGTTTTGCCTTGTCCATGCAAATAAGCTAAGTATGAAAATCCTAAGTGTTATGGTAAACCCTAGCTTGACCATTTTTCACTCTATTTTCCCATTACCTTTTTTTAGGTCACTTAGGCTCCTTGAAAGTTCCATGTGTACTTTTAGCATTACCTTCATTCTCTAAGCCGCATGAGGAAAAAGGCATATTCTATTTTATCCGGTGACCCCGAGATTTCCCTTTTAGTTGCGTAGTATCCCAATGTAAACCAAGGTTAATAAAGTATCATGAGATACTGTGACTAAGTGTTTTCTTGACCCATGAATGTAGCTTGAGTAAAGCGGGATAAGGTTAAGTCCTTTTTAGTTGGGAGGTCTCATGATTAACTGTAGGGGTAAGAATCCTTTATGAGACTTCAAGATTACTCAGTCATCAAGTCTCCAATTTCTCTATGGTTAGGAGCAGGTTGAGTTAAGGTTAGTGCTGATATAGGTGATAGTGGTGACAAGGCAATGGTAAACAAATGATAGGGGAACACGTGTCTTGATGGGCCTGTGTTTCACACTCATCCAGTCTCCAAGTCTCATAACCACGACATGATATTCCATTTTGTTTTGCAACTATGAAATCACCTTTGTCGTTAGGTCTTTGAAAGGATGTAGAGTTAATAAAAAGATAAGGAGATAGCGAGACTACATATTCGCCAAGTCTCGTGATATAACTAAGGTTAAAGAGAATAGTTGGGAGATTCAGCGACAAGGAAGGAAAGGTGACCCAAGATTATAACACGAAGCCTGGGTAGAGTAAGTATCTATGGCTACGTTTCAAAGTAAAGACAAATTTTGATCTCAACCATCGATGCAGATATCCGTGCTAGCTATGCTCGTTATCATAAAAATATTTAAAAATTCAAATATCTTTGTAGATCAAATTTAAACAGTTATGGCATAGCTGACTGTAGATGGATAAGGGATGACCCTTTAGGAGGAATAAGGGGATGAGTCATCTTTTCTTAAGGGGAAATCTGATTTCTAGCAATATTCTCTACAAATAGTATGGTCGATTTGACCCAAGCTGGGTTTCCTAATTAAGACCTCATTCCATGTATTTTTGACTGGTCTTCTTTCATATCAGATCCACCGATCTTTTCTGGAGATTTTCATTTATAGAAAGCTACTTTTCAAAAGATAGATATGATCTTCAGTAGATGATTCAAGATTTCTTCTGACAGATTGGATAGTTAAGGTTTCTGTTATTTAGAGAGAAAAATATTATAATGTAACCCTAATCAATTTTTGGGATTCCAAGCCTGCGTGCTAGGGAGTATATATATAAGTTTTGAGAGCTTTAGAGCTAAGAGTTTTCCTAACTTGGAAATTATCCATGGCATTCTTTCCACCCTCTAATTTCTTTAGTTTGTAATCTTTCATTAATGTTTAGATATTGCAAAGGCTTTTTGTGACATTTTTTCTGTCCCTGGGCTTTCTTTTTTGAATCTCTCTTACTAAATTAGAATATATTGAGTGATTTCTAGTGAAATATTGGAGTCTTTGAGCCCTCTTTCTTTTGCAATAGTGTGTACTATTGTGGGCGATTTGATTTAGATGAGTTTGTGGATATTATATAGTACCCTATCATTTTGTCTCATTCCTGTGCCGAATTGCAAAAAATGGATGTCTTCTTGTAGGTCATAGTCCGTGTCTACTTATAGTAAATACACTATTGTTTGTGAAATTACTTCTTTCCTTGAATAGCCTCTGTTTGTCTCAGGCCTCTCTATGAAATATTTATGCAAGCCTATCTAGGAAGTTGTGTTCTTTTGTTTCAAGGTTTTCATGATAAGATTAGTCATTGTATTATGATTTAGGTCACCTTCGGTGTATCACCTAGTAGGATAATTTTCTTTCACTCATTTCTCTTTCATTCATTCCTTCTATCCCTTTTCCCTCAAGAATTTTCTTTCCTATTAAGAAGAAAATTTGGGTGATATATCAAGAGGAACTGGAGTAGAATCCAGAGGTCTCATCTTGGTTAGCAAAAGGTCCCACAAGCTTGAGATGATTCCCATGTTACACTAGATTACCAAGACTATGAGAGCTTGGATAAAGGGTGCAAATCTAGGTGTCTAACCGTTACAACTAGAGGAACATCAATTCTGCTATGAATTCTTGGTGGAATAACTCTCCTATCCTACTTTTGATACCCCTGAATACCAAGTAATCTGTGCTTTAAACACCCCAGACCAATCTCGGTATGTTAATATCATTTCTTACCTCACTGACCAAACTATTCCCAATAATCTATCTAGAAATGAGAAAAGAGCCCTAATTAGGACAACATCGCATTATGTCCTTATAACTAATAATTTATATCAATGAGGTCTTGACGGTACTCTTCTTAGATGTTTATAACTCAAAGAGTCCAATCATGCATTAAAAGAAGTCGACGAAGGTGTATGTGGATCACATTCGAACGACTTTTCACTAGCAAAGAAACTACTCAGAGTAGGCTATTACTGGACTACCATGGAGAAAGATGCTATTCAATTTTCCAAAACATGTCATAAATGCTAGACACAAGGAAATCTCATCCATACTCCTGCCAGAGAACTTATACCTTTCATTGCACATTGGCCATTTCAGCAATGTGCCTTTGACTTAGTTGGAAAAATATATCCCAATTCTTCAAATGGACACAAGTTCATCATTACGGCCACTGAGTATTTTATGAAGTGGGTCGAGCCTATGCTGCTAATCAAAGCCACTAGCAAACAGGAGGCTATGTTCATTCTGAACTACATTATCTGTAGATATGGGATACCCTCTTCAATTGTAACAGACAATGGGGGCCAATTTAAAAATCAAGACATTGATGACCTTTGTGAATAGTTCCGCATCACCCAACATTGCTCCTCAATCTATTACCCTCAAGGTAATCGACAGGCTGAGGCATCTAATAAGAATATTCTCAAAATCCTACACCAAACTGTAAGTAAGTCTGGCAGAGACTGGCATCTACAACTGAATCTGGCACTATGGGCCTACAAAAAAAGCATCAGAACACCAACTAGAGCCACGTTATTTTCTCTATTCTATGGCACTGAAGCAGTACTACCTATTGAGGTTGAAATCCCATCTTTGCGGATATCTTTACAAGGTATTGTTACTGATGAGCAATACCGCATCAATAGGGTGAATTATTTAGACCTACTTGATGACCGCAGACAATAGGCATTTGATCATTTGAAGGTGTACCAAGCACGTATGTCCAAAGGGTACAACAAGAAGGTCAAAACACAAAAATTTGAAGTAGGGGATCTCGTCTTAAAGGAGAATCCTAAGACCTAGCCCAATAGAGAATAGAAGGGAAAATTTGAACCTAACTGGCTGGGACCTTATTTTATCACTGCTATTTTTGGGACTGGAGCTTATCAACTCGCTACACCTGATGGAGATGTTCTTCTAGATCCTATCAATACTTTGTATTTAAATCGGTTCTACACTATATGTTCAGCTAGCAGAGCCTGTAAAGTGGAATAATTCTCAGAAAATACCAAAAACATTCAGAAAATTCATCCTACAAAAATCCAAAAATAGTGGAAAAAGTCCTAAAGAAAGGTATCCTTGGTGAAAACCTGGCAAACAGGCGCCATGATACTACAAAAAAATTCAAAAAATAAAAAATAGATTGAAAAAGAGAAAAGTTCTTCGATGATAACCTAGTAAAACGAGCATCTTGGTAGCAAAAAAAGAAGAAAGAAAAGATCTTGTCAAGTGGTGAAAACCTAGCAATCAGGCATCACTTGTGTTCTGCACTCCATCTATCAATGCATTACTGATACTAAGCCTTCACGATCACACCTGTGCTAAAATGTTGATTTTGTTTCCTACACAACTAGCTTATCCTCGCTTGGGATTTGTCTATATTTCTGTCTTAGGATCAAGTCATTTTGCACTAGGGGCATCTTTTCCAGTCTAATAGGTTACATCTGCTAGGTCGTCACATGTTGGTTTGTCTAGTAATACCATGATTCTCGATAATTTCACCAAACTGTCACTTTCATGAAACAAGGATGATGCAAACATTGCACTGACATGGACGGTGTTCCTACGAGCTACATTGGATTGCAAACAGGAACAAAGTTATACACAGACATGGAACACATATTTTCTTGAATTCCAGTGTTTTGATTGATGAATCTATACTGCGCTTGAAAAATGAATCAATAGTATTTCTCAATACTACCTAAACACAGTTTGATTTTTGTTTGATTATGACTCTTTTATGTACCCATGATGTTTTAACCTGGGGCATCTAAGCAGTTATGAATTTTATTGGGTTGGTTCGCAATTGATAGTTGTTATGTCTTCTGAGTTACTCCATGATGTTTGTGCAAAGACAAAGAGTCACAAGGACAGGGGGCATAACATTTTATTGGTTTTCTGTGTATGGTGATTGTTCCAAATGATCCTATAAATTTCACCTAACTTGGATATTTATGATAAGAGTTTCCACCATGAGTGGATAGCCGCATATATCTTGATCTTTGTTATGTGTAAACTACGGTGAGGTTGAAACAATTTCTTTGTATGTTTTCAACTCAGATTCTCACTAAGGTATACAAAGCATAATGTACCCAAGGATATGAATTTTCAAGGTCATTACGGGTCTAATATCTTACCTTACGCAAATTCTGATATAATAAAAGGAAAGTGGCTAACTTATCATCCTGGCTTCTATGCCTTGATGCCTAAGTCTATTTCTGACATTATATCCAATAAAAATAGTATTAATAATTTCATAATATCAGTGGGTATTAGTGATGGTTGTACTATCAGGTGGTATTCATTCCAAAAAGTGCCCAATGGTGATAAAATGCTACAATATCTGCAAATCAGTGACAGTTCTAAGAGTCTGCATATAGACACATTTAGAGATTGCATGCTTCTTTTTTACAAAGAAGAACATAAGGGATTTGAGCTAAAACTCCTCTCTATTTTTAATTCATCTGAAATCCAAGATATTTACATATCCATGATTCCCAAAATCTTTGATCATTCGGGAACAAAACCGAACTCACATTTTAAACGTAATTAACTTGGTACTCTTGCATTTTCTCAAAACACACCTTCATTTCTTCACTTCTTCCAATCCATTATTTCATTCCCCTACCTGATCCATGCAAGTGATACATTATTTCAATAGAGGGTTTTATTTCTTTCCTTCGATTTCGTTCCCGAGGGGGCATGATCACACTATCATCAATCAAATTCTTGCTCAAAACAACATTAAAATGATTTCGTTATCAAAAAACTAGGGGCATGACAGTTTCCTTGACTAAGTCAGAACTGTTGGATAGAAAGCTTTGGTTCTCATAAGCTAGATATATTTTGTTTCCTCATTTTAAATGATTCTTATTAAGCTCCTGGCAGCTTCATACTGACTTTTGGAGGACAACAAAGTTCAGAATCAGTATTATCAATCTTTGGGCGACAACCAAGTTCAAAATTGGTATCTTTAAAATATTTTATAGACCATTGGATGAAAACCAAGTTCAAAGTCAATTCTATCAATTTAGTTTGATCAAGTGTGAGACTGATCTCATTAGACATTTCGTTTGATCATGAGCAAAATTCTCAATCTTTCTAAAGTCAAAATCAAAAAAATTCTTTGAATCAATGCACTGCTCGCACATCAATTCAAAGAGGGGCAATTGTAACCACCTAAATTTGGTCTACTCAGACAATAGACCCTATTTTCCCTAAGTGTGATCATTCCCCCAATTGTGTTCAAATGACCCTGTTACTGCTTGACATAATTAATTTAATCTCCTAAGGTGATCAAATCACTAAGTTAATTACTTTTAGCCAAAATCAAAATCAATCAAATACATGGCTAAAATAATTAATTTTGTAAGAATTAAATAAAGCCCTAAATCAATCGCTCACTTGCAAAAGAACCCATTCCCCTAGCCTAATTAATTTAATTAAATTGGCTATAGTCTTTTTGATTATTAAAAAGAAATTAAATGTTTAAATAATTAATATCCCTATTTTGGAATGAATTAAATAAGTTTTATTCATTTCATTAATATTCCTCTAAAACCCTAACCTAACCCACTTCAACCACTTTGACTCTGGGTTTGAACCTATCCCAACCCATTCACCCTTGCTAAATCTAATTCTAATCCTAATTCTATCCTAACCCACCTCCTCATGTTGTCACATTCCATTAAGGAATGATTAAGGACTCCACCCACTTGAGAAAGTCAAGGAATCTCAAGATTCCTTTCCTCAAGTCCACCTTCTCAAGCTTGCCTCTTACACCCTTCCCATGCTTCTTCAAGACTCTCATTAATGCCTTATTAATAGAGATTCCTTAAGCCCATGCCTCCACCATGCCTCATCAATTTCCAAGGCATTAATGCCTCTTACACTTCATTAATGAGTTTTTCAACTCCATTAATGCACCTTGTCCCCCCTCTCTCTCCTCATTCCTCTATAAATAGAAGGTGTTTTTGAGCACAAATAAGCCCATAAATTTAGAATCAAATGCATTGTTATGTTGTTAGAATAAACATAGATTCATATCATCTTTTAGATTTCATGTTTATGCATTGTTATTTTCATTCCTTTTAGAGCTATAATGCATGCTTAATAGTTAAATAGTTTGTTTTTAACTTAAATCTTTCATGCTAAGTCATATATGTCACTAATAGTAGCATAATCTGAGGGTTTTTTATGTTTCTTATCATACTCTTCTTAGTTAGAAAACAATAGGTCAAATTTAGTGCTTTATATGCTCATCTAACCATGTTTTCCACTAATGCAATGACCTATTGAAGTGTTGTGTCGCAGCTAACAGGTGCAATATTTCACACACACACGTGGAATAGGAGAGTATTCTCTTGTTCTTTTGAAGAATCAGAAATCTAGACTCCTAAGTCACCAATCCTTTTACTTGCTTTCAAAACATTAGAGGGCTTGCTAGTTGAGGAAAAAATCTCCCGGGAATGACCCAAGCGAGGACAGGTGAATGCCAGCCCTTCCATATCACTATAAACAAAATTCTTCCTTGAAGGCCAAAGCCTCGAAAGACATAGTCAGTTTTGACCTTAGAATTTTGACATCATTCCTGGGACATGCTTAAGTGTTTGTGGAGTGGAACTACTTGAATCTTTCTTGCGAGACTACACACATTTGAGTACTCATAGGGCTATATGCCTTAATTTTTCCTTGTGCAATTCTATGGGAGATGATTGCAAATGGATTTCAATAATTAATAAACACTTGTAGTAAAAAACAACCCAGTTTATCTGCGAAAGGCTGATAATCTTTGTTCAAGGAAAATAGTAATTGCCCCTAGATACTCATCATTTTATGTCCTCACTTGCATTTGAATTCGGCTAATACAAAATCATGAATGGAGTCATTTCCTGCTTGGTGATGATCGTATTTTTATTAGCATGTGAGTGTGTACCTGAGTCTATGAGCAAAGATTTTCATTCTATGCCTAGAATCTAGGGAATAGGGATGTGTTTGGTCACCTAAATGAACATTGCTTGATGTGTCTTAAAATGCACTAAGAAGATAAATTCCTCAAAAAAAGCAATATTTACAACTCTCTGACCTACATGTTTTTCAAAAACACTCTGGAAGGTCTCAAACAGACTCTATTATTAGATAAAATTTCACGTACTTAGAGAAAAATTGACACAAACTTGCAAAACCATCAAAGGTTCACATCTAGTCATTCTCAGGTCACATTTGGTTACATAAGCTTACATCTAGGGAACTTGCTCACATTTAGTGAATATTGGCTCGCATGTGGGAAAGGAGCTCACATTTAGTCTGCATAAGCTTGTATTTGGTCAGCATCAGCTCACATCCTGCATATCAAAGCTCGCATCTAGGGAGTCATATTTAGGATAGTGGATACTTGCACATGTGTCACTCTTAGAAACTCAGTAGTTTTGGATACCCTTTTGGCTCTTCATTCTGGTCCTATTGCTCTTGTTGGTCTGATTATCACAGTTTCACAACTTATTTAGAAGTCTACCGTGCATGTCCTTTTGGATTCTCATAATTGGTCCCAAAACATGTGGTCTTTTCACTCAACAAAACCTCTTGAGTCCTAGCTCACTTTTAGGTCATTCTAACCCTTTGACGCTGGAGTCAATCACTCTAAACAAACACATACACTCTTTCACAACTTGGACACACCTATTTGGACAATTTGGAAATCCTATTGGCATAATTGGAAAACCTTTGAAAAAGTTGAGACCCACCTTTCATGGTTAACACAAGATGAAAACAATACATTGCCGATGACTTAGAGAGACCTCCTAGATTACTCAAGTTTCAACAAGGAGAGACATCTCGCAATCCCCTATTTGATCAAGACTCACCTGAAATGGATCCACCTCATCACGAATGGAGTGCAACTTTTGACAAATATAGCCAAGAACATGATGATAGAGAAAGTCAAGAAGAAAGACATCATGGTCATCCTTTGTTTGGTTCTGATAGAAAGGAATACATATTGGAAGAAGAGTACAAGAAATTCAAACAAAGTAGAAGGTTTCAAAGAACCTTAGAAAAAATCATAGGAGAAGAAAAAGATAAATATTTCCTACACTTAGCTTCTCTTGGAGTCAAACTCCCTAAAGACTATGAAATTGAGAGATTGAAGGAAAAGGAAGTACAACCACCTATTTCCATGCTCACAAATAAATTATCCCTAATTCAAATGAAACTTGTGACACTCAAGCAAGAAAATACTAAACCAACGAAAAAGTACTCTTTGGAACACATATGTCCATTTCCTTTCGACAAGAGTATAAACATGGTTCCATTTCCACCTAATATCGCACGACCCAAATATGACAAGTACATGGGAGAAATGGATCCACATGACCATGTTCAAGAATTTTGTTCCCTAAGCATAGAGTACATGCATGAACCAACTTATCTAATGAGGCTAATTTTGGGAAGTCTAGGCAGAAATGCTATGGAATGGTTCTCCAAACTCACACCAAGTGTGCAATATTTTGAGGAGTTAATTCAATGATTTGTCCAACATTATTCCTACAACATGCAAGATAACGTAACCATGATGGATCTTTTTAACATGAAACAACAAATGGGTGAATCCTTTACACACTTTTTACAAAGGTGGAGGAGAATCTTTGCAAGGTACTCAAGAGCAATACCTGAATCTTAAAATATGGAAATATTTATTAATAACTTGGTACCCAAAATGAACTATGCTTTACAAATGAAAGATTCACCTAGTTTTGATAGAATGATCAAGAACGCTATTCATGCGGAAGACGTTATGGTCAAGAAAGGAGAAATCACACTCCAAAGTGACAATAAATCTAACGACTATAACAACAAACCTAAGTGGTGGAACAAGAAAAATAATGTTGTTAGTGATGGAATGGTGGAAAAATCAAATGCAAATGATAAACCAGATGTGTTTAATCTTACAAAAAACTTACAAGAAATAAAAGAAGCTAAGGTAACAACCACAATACCAAGATAAAACAATGATACCAACAAGATTAAATCATGGACATCTAAAACTCAAAGAGCATTTAATCTATTGGGTTAACCTCTTGAGATAGTCTTGAAGACTCTCTTGGATAACAAAGTACTCACAATACCAGATTCAAAACCATGGGAACTAGAAGTTAAACCAAGGTGGTGGAATGATAATGCCTATTGTGACTTCCATAAAAACAAAGGACATAAGACTAATGACTATGTTAAGCTCAAACATGTTATACAAGACCTCATTGAAGGAGACAATATCAAATTGGAAGGACATACCTCTAATGAAGATCAAACAACATATAACAAACCATTCCCTAACTATGATAAAGGGGAAGCTTCTAAAGGAAAGGGAAATGAAGTCAATTACACCTATTCTCATAACGATAATGTGATCAATATGTTGGACATAAAAAGAGAATCAATCAATGTGATAACTACCAAAGGTGTCAAAGACAAATTGATACATTTGAATGTGGTAACTCGAAGCCAATAACAAGTCATGATTAAAGGAGTTAACTCCTCATCTAAGCAAGTGACATCCTCTAAAGCACCCATTGTCACAATTCCTAAACCAGCAATGACAAGACAAACAATTACTATACCATCTGCTAACTATAATTTGGTAGACCTATTGCAAAGGACCTCAACTCAAATTTCTATATTTGAGATATTAAAGATCTCTTCAGTGCACAAGGAAGTTATTGAAGAAGCCCTACATTCTACAAATGTTCCAAAATACATAGATGTAGAAAAGTTTAAGGCGATGGTCAATCACATATCAGCTCCACATTACCTCTCCTTTTCAGAGGAAGATGACAAATCCTTGAATCATCCACATAACCAACCCCTTCGCATTGAAGTCTTGATTCACAAATCCCATGTAAAATGTGTATTGATAGATGGAGGTGCAGGGTTGAATATATGTACTCTCAGTATAATCAAGAAATTGGGTCTTTCAGAACAAACAATTTATTCAAAAGTAAGATAACCATCAAGGCTTACAATGAAGAAGAAAGATCATCCAAAGGGATCATTATTTTACCAATCATAATAGGACCAATTGAATGCCATGTGATTTGTCAAGTTATTGATCTACCATTGGCCTATAACATATTATTAGGGAGACCTTGGATACATGAAATGCAAGCAGTACCATCTACTTACCACCAATGCATCAAATTCCCACATAATGGGGTGGAAGTGAAAATTCTTGCAGATTCAAGCTACACTTGCAACAATGTTAAAGAAGATAGTATGGTTCCTCACAATAAGGAAGTTCTGAAAGAATCCACACCTAAAACCTCTAAATACATGGTGATGAGAAGCTTTGGAAAGACAATTAAACTTGAAGAAACTAGCATGGGGGAATACAAACTAGACATGATGCCATCATTGTCTAACATTCCCGTGTCTCCAAGATCTTAGGGGAAACCCTCCCCATATTTCACACCTTCTAACATCAAAAGAACAAGACATTCACAAACCAATTGGTATGGTTAGAGCCTCTACTTCTCAAGAGGATGAAAAAGAAGAAAAAATAGTCTTGGCTTGGCTCTATAAAGAGGAACATACAGAAAATGAAGTAAAACATGTTGAGATATCCCCAGAAAAGTATGGAAAAGGTTATGACCTTCTTAAACAAATGGGATAAAAAGGGAAAGGACCTTTAGGAGATAAAGTAAAAGGACTCATTGAGCCTATACACATGGAATTCAGAGGCACCAAAGATAAAATAGGGTTAGGTTTCAATAACAATTTAGAACACCCTACCTCAAGAGATGGTCTAACATTTGATGAAGGAAGTGATGATGAAGAAGAAGAAAAAAAAATTGTACCATGGACATATGAGATATTACTACACATTGGTATCGAGGATCCCAAATATCAAGGAGATATATATGTACCTACTTTTGTAGCACAACTAGAGCATCATGTTCTTTTGTTATCAAAAATTGATGTCCAAGGATTAGAGGAAGAAGAAGAAGAATCTCCCAAAGTACAAAAAATAGAAGAAAATCATGAAGAAATACCCCCAACAACAATATGTACATCCTAATTGGGGGAAATTGGTGAAAATTTAACATGTCCTAGATTTACCACACTTTGATCCACAAATGGCTAATAGGGTACATCAGGTAACTATTGCTGAGTTTTTAAATAGATCTGATGATGAAATCACAGACTCACATGATTATGAATGGGATCACATGTATGATGCTACCATGGACATTGAGGTAGATTTAATTCATAATTTTTCACCTCTATTGGAGAGAGGAGAGAGTTATAACACTTCCCCTAACACTACTATTGTCACAGAATCAGATGAGATAGCACTTCCCAGGATTATTAATTACATTGGCCTATTTAAATCAAATCAAAACAATTAAATACTTGGCTAAAGTAATTAATTAAAAGGAATTAAATAAATATCCTAATTACAACTCCTCACTTGAAAAATGGAAAGTCAATCCATTAGCCAGTGAGAGTTAAATCACTTGGATCACTCACATGGATCACCAAAGATTCAATCTCCACCTCTATTCACAAATCAATCTTAACCTCTCATTCCTAAAATTATTCTATATAAGGAATTAGTTTTGAGCTCAATTGGTCCCTAATTTTTAGAATCTGAAAGTAATCTTATGCTGCTCTAATTTATTAGAAATCTAAATGCATTCTTAGCTCAATATTTACACAATTTCATAATATTTCTTTGGGGCACTTAAAATGAAATTTGTTTTAGCATTTAGCTTGAATTCTCTTTGAATCTCCCATTCTAAGCTTGTATATTTCACTTATCTATGCATAATCTGAGGGCAATTATAGCATTTATCATACTCTTCTTAGATAGGAAGCAATATGTCAGTTTTAGTGATTTCTATGTTCTTTTCCTCTAATTTTTCATGTTTTTATCACTAATCTAATGACATATTGAAGTGTTGTGTTGCAGCTTGTAGGTCTAATAAATACACACACAAGTGGATTGTATGTAATTATGTCCCTCATATGCATAGCTAAAAAGACATTCTCATTCTCCTCTAAATGACCTCTCTTGTGCACCACTCTTGAACCACTCAGACTATGAGTTTGTTCTTTCTCTCCATGGGCACCTTATTGTTCCTAAAAACCTTCCTCTTGAGACATTTCCTTCATAGGAACCAACTATGCCAATATATTTTATAACAAGTTGACCACATGTAGTCCCCCAAGTCATTCATTCTTGTTTTGTCTTTGTTCTTGTTCTACTCATCTTGTTGTTTAGTTCCTTGGTGACTTTCCTACTTCTCCTCTTGTCAAGGATCACATCTAGTTCCCATATGAGGGCTATAAGCTCAACACTGACCTCTATTAGTAGGAGACATCCTTTAAAATAAAGTAATAGTACATCAGTAACATCATAGACATAATTTCTTAACAGACTAAATTCAAGGAAGCATAACAATAAATACAATAACACTCAACCTACAATGAGTACATTACACATAGATCCTAGTTTTTGAACATGGGCTCTTATACTAGATGAAACACCCCACCAAGGAATCCTTGGACAACAAGCCAAATATACACTTATATAAAGGCCACATTTTTTAGAATAGAGAACATCTATTATATTACGCATACTAATGTAAACCACTCTAGCATTTGTGAAATTAAATATTATTTAATTGCGTAATTCAAACACAATGCACATTATCCATCCAAGGGTTCAAGGCATCGTAACAAAACAAGGAAAAAGATGGACATTCATCTCCTAGAGTTCAATTAACATATCTAATTAACCTTCTTGAGGTCTCAAGGTATTCACAGAGCTATTTGGATATGTGATAAACTCCTCCAACATCCATAATTATTCTAAGGAACCAAAATGGATAGAGACACAAAAGTACATGAAGACATTTATACATAGAGATATTTCACTATTGTGCATAGATGTAGGTCCATAGTATGCATTCTTGGTTGGGAATCTTAGAATAGAGAGAGGAAGACACTGGTAGCTAGGACGCAGACATTGATTAGAGCAAGTGATGGTCAAGCCTACGTAAACATTGATCCACAATTAATCAATTTCCAAATTTATTGGTTGTCTCAAACTAGAGCCACATACATTGATTTCCAAGGTGCAGATGCTAATTAGCATAGGCACTACTGGGAAGGCATAGGTGTTGATCTATGACCTCTCCTTGAAAAATTTGGAGATTATATTCAATAACTCGCATGTTGACCTTGGTGTCTAACCTGACTTAAGGAGGATCATCTAGGGTGTTTTTCACATAAATAAACATGTCCATATAAGGTGCTAACATAAATTATCATCACTTTAAATTTATTAAGGTGCAATCATAATGTATCAAGAGATAATGTGCAATATAATTATGAAAGAGTATTATGGACAATATCCTTGTTGAAGTATCATTTATTGAGTTTGGGACCACTCAAATACCTATAAATTGATCCATAATGGTGATTGGTCACACCACCTAATTACAAGGAACCCTCAGGCCCTTTCCCATCAAGCTAACAAAGATAACAATGTGGACCATACAACATAAGAAAGGAAAACACACACGGTGTAACACCACAAAATTGGCATCTTGCAACCCTAACCAATTTTGTTGCATTTGTCATTCTTCTGAATCATCAAAGTCCTATTGTACTAGGCAATTCTAAGTTTTGACTGACTCTACTCGACCTAAGTGTCAAATGCA
>MU223908.1:1402453-1415188 GCA_018584345.1 Thuja plicata
CATTAATCATACATTATATTTAATTCCTAAATATCAATCAATTAGCTAAACAAACCCTATGATTGAATTAATTTAATTTTAAAGTCCTAGCACTTTAATTAAATTAAATTCACCCCTTTTAGCTAAAACACATGAAAATGAATTAAATAATATTTAATTATTAAATAAATATCCTCATTTTAAAAATTGAATTTAATTATTCAAATAATTGAGAAAATACATTTATGAGGTCATATTATATTTATTTAATTAATTAAATATTCTCTCAAAAATCTTCTCTCCTGTTCAAAAATAGGAACTTTGAATTAACTGTGCTTTAAAGAGAAAGAAAACAGTTAAAATAAATAAGAAAATAGTTAAAAACATAGAGAAAAAGTTCATTGTTTTCTTTTAAAGAAAACTTACTAATCTGAATTGGATTTTTTATCTGTTTTAATTCAAAAGGGAAACTTTCTATTCTGAGTAGACTCTTAGTCTATAAAATAGCTCCCATTTCTCATTCAAGGATATGCATTGTTAGAATAAAGAATTGCTGTTGCATTTTAGCTCATAATCTCATTTAAATTAAGCGCTCATTTTGCAATAGATTAGTTTCATATTCTTAGAATAATCTTGCATTGCAATCTCTTTCAAATCATGTCATAGCTTAATCTCATTTAGATTAATCTTGCATCTTTCATTCTTAGATTAACCTTGCATTGCATTGCATTCACGGAGAAAAATCCTTCGTTCTTGGATTGGTCTAGGTTGTGAGACTCTCATTCTGAGAGCCATTCAAAACACCATCTGGATAGAAGGCAACAAGTCAAATCATACAGGCATGCAGGATGAATAAATCATATTCACTTCTGTTTGTGGCTGATGAACAAGGAATATGTTGAAGTTTATGGTTGAATAACAAGGCCACATTTAACATATACATTTCTTGCGCCCACCATGGGGCTGGAAAAATCAATTTTTGGCCTCATTTTATTGCACTTATTTTCATTTTTTAGCTCTGTCCATACGTTTCTGTCAGAGATTTCACGCAAAATTTCACAGTGTCTCACACAAAATTTCTAGTTCTTCATGGGGTTTTCTGTACTTCGCATGATACTGTGAGAATCATCGTGCGAACTTTGACACCAGAGACCTTTATTTGATACTTATAATCTTAGTTTTTCTAATGATCTTATGTTTCCTGACTTCTGTGTTTCTCTGATTTTATTTTTGGAATAGCTTAATGGTGGTTTGCAGGACACTGAGAATGAAGAAAGCAATTACAAACTACTAATGTATTTACTGCAGGACACTTGTCGAAGACCTTGCATGTTTTCACAAAACTCTCATGTCTATTTTTAGTAGTTAGAAAATGCTTCAACTTGGTGCTTAAAATGAATCATTGTCTTGCGTGCTTGAAGTGTTTTCTAGTTTGTAATTCCAAAGAACTATATGAATGTATCCTCTGCCCTCTCCTTTATGGTGGGTGTAAGAGAAATTCATATGATTCTTCTAGAGTGGATACCTCCCAAGTTCTTTAATAGAGCCACTGAGAGCGGATTGCCCAACCAATAATAGGCTAAAGCCAAGCCCTTCCAAACCGGTATATAAAAAATGCCATTATGATTAATCTCACAATGGACAGGTGTGAATTTTTTGTGGCAACCAAAATCTCCTCCAGTACACTAGTGGTGTGTTAAAGTCCCTACATTGTTAAGGTGAAAACCTTTCTTTGAAAGGATTGGGAGAGCCCCCTTTATTGGGAAAATAAATTGATCACAACCACCTAAATGGATGTCCTTATTGCAAACCTTTGTTATAGTATCCAAAATCCCTCTATCTATTGGCGCAAAAGGTCAGAGACCGACTAAGATATCCCACACTTTCACAACTCTTAGTAGAGACGACAGTCCTTTAGGAAGCAATTCTCTTGGGATTCGAAGGTTGGTGTGCCTGAGAAGTGAGTGCACATGTAAGGAGGAGCCCTTGCCTCCAAGCTTCTAATTTGGCCACTATGAGTAGGCATGGCTGAACTTTAGTTCAAGTGGGAATTCAATAGATACTACCCTGGATCACCTAGGATTGTGATGTGTCTGTTCTGGTACTACAAACATTCTACTTAATGTGTTTTGCGTTGGTGTATCATTTAAACAATTGAAACAAACATCAAATCACACAACTTTCCAAATTCAAACATGTCCAAAATAATCTACAATTTGAACTCTATCAGAACACAACATAACCTATCTCAAAAAATGCAATCTGGTCCTAACTGTATGATTCTGTATAATTTTTCTTGTTTTACTGCAAAATCTCACGCGATATTCTGCCATCTTCATGTCATTGTCTAAGAAACTTCATGCGACATGCTCTCAATTATCACATGACATTTTGCAAATTTGATGCTATTTTATTCATCAGTCTGTCACCTTTTTCTGCAATTTTTTGCGCTAGACTGCAAAGTCTCGCGTGAGCCTGTGAGAATCTTCACTCAGGAAAGTACTTCTTCGTGCGAGTCTGTATCATTTTGCCAAAATAGTGAACTATTTCCCATATGTCCAATGTACTTATGCTAAATCTAGTTCTTGTTCTGGGTCTGTTTACCTGCCTTCTATTTACACACAGTCTGCAACTTGATTTCTTAGGTTGAGAAATATGTGATTCTGGCTTAAAATGGTCTCGTCTCATATATTTTGTTCTCTTTCTACTATGTCATCATATCTTTCATCACGATAGTCACCTCTTGGCTGTTATAGCCTTATTTTCAACAATTTTCACCAGATAGACTTCACCTTTTGGCACTTTTGTGCATTTACCTTGAGACAGTTTCAAGTGTGGTCCTAGTTCACATTCCTTGTATCATCTTTTTCTATGACTGTTACAACTCAAAGTGGCAAAATAATCCCTTCACATGTCATTAAACAAGGTAGGGGTAGATCCATCAATCAATCATAAATTCGTTCTAAACTTTTCACATAGTCCGAGTGTAGTGGGGAATCCTCACATCCCCCTTATGTCAAACGATCATTTCCAATGGATTTTAATCAGGTTTGAAACCCTTTGTTTGAAGAACATACAAATTCTGAAGAGTTATTTCCTGAACTTGACACTAGAAAAACAACAAGAGTTCCCATAGGTACAACACCTCTAGACACTCAACCTCCTTGTATAGAGTCTTTGCACATTGAACAATTGCATTCTAGCAAGATGGCATACCATAATTTATCAGGTGAAAAAAGTAGAGATGATGATCACTCTAAAACCAGGGGTAAATTCCATTTTCAAGACCCACTAATGATGAGGAAACAAAAATAACCCAGGTAGATATCGCGAATGCTTGTGCCAATAAATATTTCTGTAGAATGATGGAAATACTCCTAGCTAAGGAAAAAGAGAAATACCTTCTCAAACTATCCAATCAAGAGGCTAAGTTACCCTCCAACTACAATGTAGAGACACTTGTCACTAAAGAGGAAGAAACTGAAAACTCCAAGTTACAAAAAAAAGTCCAAAGTATGCAAGAACAAATTCTTCAACTCATGAAGGATGAAGACAAACCTGCTACATAGTTCACGATGGAAAGCATTTGTCCATTCCTATTTGATAAGAGTATGCATGCCTCCTTTTCCTAAAGGAGTTGAACTTCCCAAGTACGATAAATATTTGGGTACCTCTAATCTCTAGGATCAATTGAGAGAGTTTGGTGCTCTCTCTATGGAGTTCATACATGATCAAACCTACCTCATGCATCTCTTCCCATATAGTTTGGGAGGTCCATCTATGGAATGGTTCTCTAGGCTACCAACTGGCATCAAGAATTTTGATGAAATTGCTAATTTGTTTCTACAACACTATTCCCACAACATCCAAAATCTAGTTCACATCTGAGATCTTTGCAACTAGAAACAAAATCATGGAGAACCTTTCTTGACATTTCTCTAGAGATGGAGACAACTTTATATAAGATATTCTTGCAAAATACCCGAATCTGAAAATTTAGACATCTTCCTAGATAATCTTCTTCCCAACTTTGGGTATCAAGTACAACTACAATGTCCTTTAACCTTCAATGACATGATTAAGCAAGTTGTGAGAATTGAGACATTTATGGTCAAGAAAGGAGAACCAACCTTACACAAGGAAAATAAACAAGGGTCTTCCTCCTCAAGCAAAGATAACCCCAAATTTCCCAACAAGAACTAGAATGTTGTGAATGATGGAATTGTAGACAATGTGACTCCCAAACCTTCAAAGGCTACTTTTAATCTCACTACCACTATGCAAGCAGCCAAAGCCACTGAATAGGATGTGGCAAAATCCAAACCAAGTACTTCACATTTTTCCAGATCTAAACCTTGGGCTCCTAGACCCAAGTGTGAGTTCACTCCTTTAGGAGAACCTCTTGATGCCGTTTACAAGACTCTCTTGGACAACTATTTACTCACTCCTTTGGATAACTCACATCTTTTTGATCTGCAACCTTGACCATCTTGGTGGAATGAATCTGCATATTGTGATTACCATTAGAACAAGGGTCACAAGATGGCTACCTGCATTCAATTATGACACAAGATCCAAGACCTTATTGATAGTGAGGTTATTGTTGTGGGAGGTCACAACAAGAACTCAGACCACCAAGCTTTCAAGGACCCATTTCCTCCTCATGGGAAAGGTGAATCATCTAAAGGCAAGAATACTGATGCCAAGGTCAACTATACATACACCAATAAAAAAAATGTCATTAATATGGTTGAGCCTGTTGATACTGAATATTGTAACACTATCATTCTCAAGGGAAGGGAAATTTCTCCCAAGCCCAAAACTCCTTTCATCTTGTGAGGGTTTGTGTTTCAGCCCTCCAAACAAGAACATTCTCAGGTTAGTGCAAATGTTGTTACTCGATCTCGTGCTAAGATCATTCTCAAAGGCCCTAAGCCTTCTATGTCTACACCAACACAACCTACAAACAAAGATACTATTGGATCTGCCAACAAGAATCTGAAATTGGGTTCCTCGTCTAATGCTTCCAATTATAGACTTCTAGATCAATTACAACATACTAATGCTTAGATCACCATCTCTAACCTGCTAAAAATATCCCCTACTCACAGGGATATCCTTGACAAAGCCCTCACTGAGGAAAATGTCCCAAAAGATCTCAATCTCGACTGGTTTCAATCCATGGTAGGTCACTTGACCTCCTACCATTACTTATCTTTCTTTGAGGAAGATGACCATTCTTTGAGTCACCCACACAATAACCCTTTGCACATTGAACTCATGATTGGCCCAAAGTGCGTTCACCGTGTTCTCATAGATAACGGTGCTGGCCTCAACATTTTCTCTGCTAGCTTCCTTACTGAGTTAGGCTACGACAAAGACTGCATAGATGCCCACAAAAAGATTACTATTAAGGCCTATGATGAAGAGGAACGAAAATATAAGGGGCTAGTTGTGTTACCAATTAGAGTTGGCCCTGTTGAAAGGGATGTTATCTGTCAAGTGCTTGACATTCCTTTAGCATACAATATTTTGTTGGGAAGGACATGGATCCACGAAATGTAGGTTGTCCCTTCAACATACCATCATTGCATTAAGTTCCCATTACAAGGATCTGAAGTGACTATACCTGCTAATACACACTATGATTGCAACACACTCACAAAATTTGCTGACATCTTTGTGCCCACCAACAAAGAGTCTACTGAGTTCTTCGAGACTAAACTAAAGGAAATGGAAAAGGCTCTAACACTCAAGGAAACTGACATGGGAGGATATCAGATTGAACCCATGCTATCTATTACATCTCTACCTTTGTTTCCACGTTCTTTTGGGAGACCTTCTGAGCACACTAAACCTTTTACAGCTCCCCCTCAAACAAAATATGGTGGTACCTTTGTACAGGCCATGATACCATTAGAAGGTGAAGCTAAAAATAGGGCTATCAAAGCTTGGATCTATAAAGGAGAGGACACATCTGAACAAACCACTGCACCTTGTGACATAAAACCTGAATAGTATGGCAAGGGTTTGACTATTATGCATTGCTTTCGCTACAAAGGGAATGGTCCCATAGGTGCAAATCATAAAGGATTGCTTGCACCACTTGAAGCTATTGGTCAACGAACATGTGCCTCTACATGTATAGGCTTCAAGAAGCTCACATTTAAACTAGGGATAAACAAATTTGTACCTCAAATAGATCACCAACTGACACCTAAAGGTACACCTAAAACTAAAGAGTTTGATGATAGCTCCAAGGAGGAATGCTTCCCTTGTCCCATTCCTCCAGATCTGGCAGCATTCTTTGCTAAGCCAGATGATTTTATACTATGTGTCAGTACAGTCGAGACTGATAGTGACTCTGATGAAACCACTCCACTTGCTCCATTAACCTATGAACAATGGAAAGAAATGCAAACTATAAATCCAAGTCATCAGGGTGATTTGTACATACCACCACACTTCCAAGAACAGTTTGAACAGGAATCCTAGCCACTTCTCACTAAACAAGAAGTAGATGATGTTGCAAGCACTAATGAGGCACCTAGGTATAAAGGTGCTCATTTGACCATAGTAGAGGTTCTAGGCAGAACTCATCCAAACTGGGGAAAAAGAGTTGAATTCACTCATATTCTTGATTTGATGCCTAATGATGAAACAAACTCTCATGAGTATGAGTTTGACGGTTTGTCATATGCAACCTATGATAGGGATATAGATACAATGCACACATATGAAAACCTTCTCTAAGTAGGTGAAGCATCTAGTGTAAGGTCAAATGAGTCTGATTCCATTGATGTTAATGTGTATTCTACTACGGTCACTAGGGGTCAAAGGAATTCAACCACACCTTTGGATGAGATTTCTCGAGGTCTCGACTTGCTAGTCCATGATTTTGATGATTATACCATGAATGCACTTGAACCTGTCACTTCTCTTTCACTCCACCACCCTGAGCTCATAGACTGGAACTCTCCCTCCCCATCTAATGAAGTCCTTATGTTATAGAATGATTACGCTCTTTCCTGTTACCTCAATGCTGTCAAACATGTAACGTCCTCCACTAGCAAAGACAGTGTCAACATGATTGAGGCCGATATCAAGTATCTCAGTCACAAAATCAAAAGAAGAAAAAATAGGCGCTCTGATGGTGAAAACCACATTGTGGCAGTGTCAAAGCCTAAAAAAGTCAAAATAAAGGACGTATCCAAGGGTGAAAACCTCTCTGAGGTGCCCGAGGATGAGACACTTGATATGCTTCTGAGTCATTTCCAGGAACGATCATTTGTGCTAATTGAACCAACTCAACTAGTCAACTTGGGTACAAAAGCTGAACATCAAATCATTCATTTGACACAATCATTATCTGAGGTAGAAAGAGAGGAATTTATTACATTCTTCCAAAGAAAAAATTAACTTTGCATGGAAATATTCAGACATGCCAGGATTAGACCCTAATCTAATCATGCACCATTTGTCCATTGCACCAGGTGTCAAGCCTGTCAAACAAAAGCTTTAGAAAATGCATCCACATGTAGCTCTACTTGTCAAAGTTGAATTGGAGAAACTTCTTAAGGTAGTATTTATCAGAGCAATTGACTATGCAGAATGGATCTCTAACATTTTTCCAGTATCAAAACATGACAAATCTATCCGAGTCTACACAAACTTTAGAGACTTGAATAAGGCATGTCCTAAGGATAACCTTCCATTACCCAATATTGATATGATTATATACATGACAAAAAGATATGAAATGTACTCACTAATGGATGTTTTCTTTAGATACAACCAGATAAAGATCACACCAGAAGACCAAGAGAAAACTACTTTCACATGTGCATGGGGCACTTTCTGTTGGAACATCATGCCCTGTGGACTCAAAAATGATGGTGCTACATATCAGAGAGTTGTCACCACTATACTTCATGATATGATGCATAAAACAATTGAAGATTATGTTGATGACACTCTAGCTAAGAGCATGCAACCAAAAAATTTCTTGGCTACATCATTTCTGCAAAAGGCATAGAAGTGGATCCTAAGAAAGTCCAAGCTATCATGGAAATGCTACCACCAAAGAATATCAGACAAATGAGACGAATTCAATTCAGAATATAGTCTATCTGGTACTTCATCTCACAATTGGCGGACACGTCACAAACTTTCACCAAGACTTTACACAAAGGTGTGGCCTACCAATGGAACAAATAATGTGATGAGGGGTTCACACAAATCAAAAAATATCTTGCAAACCTACCAATATTGATGCCTCCTATTCATGGGAAGCTTCTCATACTTTACATCTCTGCTATAGATACATCATTGGGTGTCCTATTAGCTCAAGAAGATTAGAACAATAAAGAAAGGGATATCTACTACATTAGTAGAAATCTAGTCTCATATGAAACAAACTATTCTGTTATAGAGAAGGCTTGCCTCACAGTGATATTTGCTTCACAAAAACTGTGACACTACATGCTGGATCATACTACATGCCTTATCGCTAAGATTGATCCTCTGAAATATTTTCCCAGTAAAGCTACCCTCACAGGTAGACTAGCCAAATGGGTCATGCTTCTCAGTGAATTTGATATTGAGTATATAGAAATAAAAGCCATCAACGGGCATGCAATTGCAGATCAATTAGCGGAAGCACCTTTAGTAGATCATCAACCATTAAACATTGAATTTCCAGATGAGTCCATATTACTTCTCAATCATCGATCTTGGATTATGTTCTTTGATGGTTCATTTACCCAACAGGGGTCAGGTGCTGGGATACTGTTCATCACACCTCAAAGGTACTCTTTACCAAAAGCATACAAGATGTTGTTTCCTTGTACAAACAACATTGCTCAGTATGAAGCCTTGATCAATGGTATGGAGATTGCCCTTGAGTAGCGAGTGGATGAGCTTAATGTCCTTGGAGATTCACAATTAGTCATCAATAAAGTAAATGATATCTATCAGAAAAAAGATGAAAAGCTGGTGCCTTATAAATGGTTGGTTGATGACCTCAGAAAATATTTTGTTCACATCACATTTCAACAGGTTCCAAGGGTAGATAATAAAGTGGATGATGCAATGGCTACTCTTGCTTCCATGCTACAGATGCCAGAAAATGACTTCCAACATGAATTCCTAGTGGAGATGTTACGCTACCCAGCCTATGATTCCCCTAAGTCCCAGATGATCTATTCTATCATTGGACACGACTCATCCTGCTACCATCAAATTTATTCCTACCTTTGTGACCAGATTATTCTAGACACTAACACCCATAATGAGAAGCATCACTTAATCTATAGTGCTTCATGGTTTTTCATCATAGCTAATGACTTGTATAGGCGAGGTCTAGATGGTACCCTTCTTAGGTGTTTAGAACCTGATGAGTCCAAACGTGCATTAGTAGAGGTGCATGAAGGCATTTGTAGGTCTCACTATAATGGCCTAACACTGGCCTGTAAACTTATTAGAGCTGGTCACTATTGGCCAGATATGGAAAAAGAAGCTACACAGTTTGCTAAGTCTTGCAAACAGTGTCAACTACATAGAAATCAGAGTCATGCTCCAACCAAGGAGCTTATTCCCTTCATTACTTTCTAGCCATTTCAACAATGGGCCTTTGATTTGGTGGGTCAGATTTATCCCTCATCCTCAAATGGACATAAGTTCATCATCACAACTACATACTATTTTACCAAGTGGGTGGAGGCAGTCCCTCTCACCATTGCCAATGACAAATTGGTAGCAATGTTCATTCTCAACTACATCATCTGCAGGTATGGTGTACCCTCAGTAATAATCATTGATAATGGGGGGTAGTTCAAAAACAAGGATTTGACAGAGCTATGCTCTAAGTTTAAAATTACTCAGCATTGGTCTTCCATCTATTATCCTCAGGGTAATGGACAGGTGCAAGCATCAAACAAGACAATTCTTAAAATCCTGCATCACATAGTCCACAAATCTAGACGAGATTGGCATCTCCAGATCAATCCAGCTCTCTGGGCATGCAGGACAAGCATAAGAGCACCAACAGGGGCTACACCCTATGCTTTGGTTTATGGAGAAGATGCTGTGTTACCAATTGAGATTGAGATTCCTTCTCTATGAGTCTCTCTAAAGGGCCTCATTACTGATGATGATAATAGAATATCTCAACTACAAGAGCTAGAAATACTTGATGAACATTGGCAAGTGGCGTTCGATCACCTTAGAGCATATCAGAAAAGGATGTCCAAGATCTATAACAAGAAGGTTTGACCAAGGGACTTCCAAGAGGGTGACCTTGCTTTGAGGGAGAACCCTAATAATCAATGCCATCATATCCTGAAAGGAAAATTTGAACCAAATTGGCTTGGGCCGTATGTTGTCACTACAATATTTGGGTCTGGCACCTATCAAATTTCTACTACTAAAGGGGAGAAACTCAAGGAGCCAATCAACGCTCTTCATCTGAAATGGTTCTACAACTGAGACATCTTTAGTGTGCTCATGTATATAGTAAAGTCTTGAAATTTTTTTAAAAATTGGAAAATGTCCTAAAAAAATGATCATCTTAGTAAAAACCTAGCAATAGGTGCTTTGATGTATCTCCAAAAAAATCATATATTCCAAAAATACAAAAAAAATTCAAAATTCAAAAATTTAAAAAAAGAGAAAAGGTACCATTGATGAAAATCTGGCAAACAAGCATCATGGTAGCAAAAAAAGAAATTCTTCCAAGAAGGTGAAAACCTGGTAAACAGGTGCCTCTTGTTCCACATTGCTATATCTATTGCAAAACCACTTGGCTTTATACATTTTATTTCCTTCTTTTCTTCTTTCCTACTTGCATTTTCTTTTCTGCATGCTCTCAGCTCCCGTCAAGACACCAACTTACATGGATTGAAACTGGTCATACTCTCAGGGAAACCCTCCTGGTCTAGGGGCAGTGTCCTATTACCTTTTGGGATCTACTTTGGGACAGTCACCAGTGGTTCTCATTGCATCTTCCTACTGTCGCTTAGCCTATATTGAGTTCTCTCTCCTTGAGAACCTCCCTAAACATTAGTCACCAGTGGTTCTCACTACATTTGCCTACTGATGTCTAGCTAGTACTATGATCTCTTCACTTGAGAATCTCTCTCACGTTAGTCACCAATGGTTCTCACTACGTCTGCCTACTATCACTATACTATTGAGATTGCTTGCATCCGTTATAGTTGGAGTTATACTCAAATGCTCTATCTATCGATACTTAGTCTTGATGATTATTTGCTTTAGTTGTACATAGATTTTAGTCACTTTTGTGACACTTTGGTTCCTTTGTGAACCCTACTAAATTGACAGTGATTTAGTGTCATACACCTGTGGGCAACCAAATCAAATTTTTTCTCACAACATACGTCAAATCAGTCACCACTACTAGGGGCATGGGTCCCCTAATCTAATCGCATCATTGGTTTACACACGAGTCAGTAATCTTGTCGCTTCTCAAGGACAACTATCTACTGACACAAACTAGTATTTCTCAACACCCCAATTAAAATAGTGTTTCTTAACACTATCTTTGGACACATCTATGTTTTTCAACACACATTGGATATCTCAAACATAAACATCTATCGATGAAAATCAAACACAATGCACTCACAAGCACAATAGTTTTTTTCAACACCCCTATACACATACATATTCAAAAAATTTGAAAATGGCTGAGCTATGATTGAATCTTTCTTTGTATGCTGTCTGTTCTCATGGATTTCATTGATATTTTATTTTTCTACTGCTTGTTGGTGTAATCCCGATGATCCAGCAATGTCAAATAAATAGGGTGTATGTGATAAGATCTCCCACATTAAGGTGGAAAAGCCTCACATCCCTTGATCTTGTTTATTTGTATGCCATGGTGAGGTCGGTACCATCTCCTTGACTATTATTGCTTTGTTTGTTTATGCACAATCGCACTCATGGTTATCTTGGCTTTGAATGCCTCAATACTGGTGTACTGTTGCAACATCAACTAGAACAATATTCAAGTCATCTTGGCTTTTGTGCCCTGGTGCTTACGTTCATTTCCTACATTTTATCTGATGATAGTCATATTCATATTCTTATGGTTGCAGTGGCACCAGTAAGGATTGTATTGACTCTGATGTTCCAAAAATGCTCAATGATGATGATTATACGATGGGTCTCACAACCATGTCCTAGGTATTGCATCTAGCATAGGATTGTATTTTCATTCTAGACTTGCACTGTGGCAGCAATTCAATGTTCACTTCATTGCGTTCTCCTGGATTTGCACATTGGGGAGTTATTCTTCAGAGTCCTGGTTTCATCACGACTTCACAAGTGTTCGATCCTCGCTCTTGATTCTTCACATGTCCTCTTGGTTAGCATCCTATCACACATCTTGATACCCTGCATGAGATGTTAGTACCATATACATTATATACACAAATGCATTATCATATACACATTGCATTTACATATTTCCATTCACAAGTGCATTCACATAAATCATCTACATACATACAAATCTGCATCTACATATACATGTGCATCGCATCCATAACTCATAAACATCACATACATGTGAATTTCATACATCTAAATATATTCAAAACATGTTCATTCATTTGCATACATTTTCATACATTCTAAATCATCTAAACAACTAAGCATATATGAAACATCTCATAAACAACACAACGTGACAACTGCAATGATACCAAAAGATGAGCTTATATATATATATATATA